>OY796889.1:32162207-32374685 GCA_963680785.1 Diplosoma virens
AATCGTCGCCGGGGGGAATTTTAATCTGCAAGATTATCGCGGGCTACAATCCGTGCAGTAATCAAAGTGAAGACCTTTTTTGTCTTTATCTGATTTTGTTGTGAGAGAGAAGTAAAACCGATTGATTTCCTTCTTATAAAGAGAAAAAATTTTCATGAAGAATCGGTGTGATATTTGGCCAGAACAAACCGTTTCGGCTTCATTTTCATCTAAGATAACTAATAAAGATCAAAGATTTTCGCAAGTTACAGAATTTTAGTTTCGCTGGGCCGTAGGTTGCGCATCCCTGGTTTATAATAACTGTCCATTGGTGGTCCTGTTCGTTTTGCAACGATTGGATCACAATTACCAACAAAACAGAACTGATATCAATTTGCTTCTCTTTAAAGTTTCTTGTGCCGTAAATCCATTCATACAACTCCCATTTTTATGAAATTACACTGGTTACTTTTGCGTTTCCGCCTTATATTAAAAATTTGTTGTATGCAGTGGCGCCCGGTACATAGGGGCCACAGGGGCCAGGCCACACTAAAAATTTAACTAATAATATGTGATTTTTTAAAGAGAAACCCTATATTAAATATCAAAATGTTTACATCCATGCCAAGATAATAGTAAACCGAAAAACAACGAGAAATATTTTCAAATATTCCCTGAAGTTTCTTCAAAACGATGCAGGGGGGCCCACATATTTTGACCCGTTTACTCCTATATATTTACACCTAGAGTCAACCAACTCACGCGCTGCGCTTTATGAAAATTTTATTATGCAAGTCAATAGCACAAAATTGGGACCAGCGATGTCTTGCCCAAACAGCAATCGTAACTTATCGGCGGACGTTAGCTGCGCCTGCTCCTGCCTATGTGCAGCCTTAGAGAATTACATGTAGTTGCTATTCAGTTGATATTGGGTATTGTTGTACATTCTTTTGTGAGACAGCAGTTTACTGCTTCTCAGCAAATGTTTTTTCACAGCTGTGGTTGTTTTCATTTATGAATAACATGCTTAGTTTATTTATATTTAGTGTAATTTTCTCATTTCCAGATCACAATAATTTAACTTCAAACAAGCTATTCCAGTAAGTGGTGTCAAATTGTTCACTAGCGAATACTACATTGTGGTTTGTTTTCTCGTAATTATTGAGCGTAGACGTTATGTTTTGCATGGCTTACATTTGTGATTCAACACCCCTCATTATGAATAAAGTTAATATTTTATTGAAAAATTCATTACAAAACTTAAAACACGAGGAACAAGCAGAAATTAAAAGACTAGGTCCGTATCAACCACGTGACATCAATATCTTCCAAAAAGATGATAGGAAATTGAAGACATTTTCATCGACATGGTTTAATAAAAAATCATGGCTTACGGTCTGCGATGAAAGAAAGATCTTATTTTGCTTTTGGTGTCTCTTATTTGGAGGTGAGAATTTATGGACAAATAAAGGTTGCAACGACTTAAAACATTTATCAGAACGAATTTCTAAGCACAAATGCAGTAAAGCTCATATGAACAATTGTGTTTCATTACAAATGTTTGAAAATGTCAATTTATTATCTGCAATTGATGCTGGCTATCGTCGAAGCATAATTAAACATAACGAATTAGTTGACAGAAATAGGAATGCTTTAACAGGATCATTAACTGCATAAAATTTTGTGGCTTTCATGAATTGCCGCTAAGAGGACATAATGAAGTGGAAGGGTCTCTAACCGAGGTGTTTTTCTTGATCTTGTAACGTACACGGCAGATTTGGACGGTGCATTTCGTGATCATTTTAAAAAATATGATGTGGTAAAAAATACATTGAAATCTATACAAAATGATCTTTTGTCTTGCATACTTCAAGTATATACTGAAGAAATAACAAGAGAAATTAAAAATTATAGTCATGTGTCTGTGCAGGCAGATAAAACTACTGATATTTTATGCAAATCTCAATTTGTGATTATAGTGCGCTATGTGAAGGACTTTGAACCTGTGGAAAGATTTCTTAAGTTTGTTGAGCTTCAAGATAGAACATCTAATAAACCTACTCAGGCATTGAAGAAAAATCTTGATTCGCTTAATTTCTAAAGCAAGCTTATTGCTCAGGCATATGGTGGTGCGGCAGTAATGAGGGGTTCCATAAATGGAGTCCAGGTTCAATTGAAAAAGTTTTTCCCACACGCTCGTTACGTTCACTGCTACGCTCACCAACTAAACCCGATCATAAAGAGAATGCCTTCTTGCAACAAAAGGCTTAAGCTGTTTTTTTTTCAAGTTTAAATGGAATTGGAGTGTTTTTCACTATTTTACCAAAGCGCAATAGTCATCTCAAGAAATTCTGTTCTGCTCAGATACCGAGAGTACGTGAGACACGCTGGAATTATATATTTAGAATAATCTCTGCAGTGCGTAGCAACAGGGAGGAAATTTTAGAGTGCTTTACCAGCATTTAAAATGGACAATTTTGGAATCAGAAGAGTTTTTGTGAATCGATTGGATTCACGAAAATTTTGGAAGATAAAGAATTTATTTTCTTTGTAAAAGTTTTTGATGATTTGTTCAAACATGTTAGTGTACTTTTTGGAATCGTACAGTCTAAAAAATCAAACAGCATAACTTCTGAAAAAGCTCTTAAGTCTTTTGTAACAGCTGTTAATCATTTGCGTGAAATGTGGTCAAATATTGGAATAATAGTGAACAATCAGAAGCAATAACAGAATATATAATATCCCAGCAAACAAAGAGGCTAATGCATCTCATGCATCTGTTTTTCATTTGCAATTTGCAATCATGTGTAACGGAAGCATGTGATACAATCACAGAGGAAATTAAAGAAAACTTCGGATCTTCGAATATCTTTCGTTCTTTTTCCGTAATGAATCAAGCTGAATTTGAGCTTTACAAAAACTCTTTTCCCGACAATTATGTTAAAAAAATTGCTTCGAATTACACAATGCTTAATAAAGATAAACTGAAATGTGAATTGTCCGTTTTGTATGCAAATGATAACTTTAGTGGAATTTCCAATATTAGCGAGCTATTAAAATTCATAAATGAAAATGGACTTGATGAAACATTTTCTGAAGTCTCTAAACTGCTCGAAATTGTTCTCGTGACACCAATTTCAACTGCTGACTCAGAGAGAAGCTTCAGCACAATGAAGCAAATAAAAACTTCTCTTCGAAACACCATGTTGCAAGACAGACTGAACAGCCTTCCTTGCCTGTCCATACACAAGGAGTATATTAGCAAAATCAGAGATTAGAACAACAAAGTCATCAACATTTTCGCGCAGATAAAGCACCGAAGAGCTGACCACTTATACAAATAAAGGTTATTGTTGAACATTGCATTTTGTTTTAAAACTTTATTTACCCTGCCTTTATATTTAGGTAGTCTATAAATGAAACTTTTTGACATTTCAATAATTGTTTTGCTGGCCCCACCATTAATGAAAGCCACGAGCCGCCACTGGTTGCATGTATTCAAGGTCTTAAATAGTGCTTTGCCCTATTACTTAGATGATTTAATTTGTAAGCATAGACCTTCTTGTTCTTTACGTTCTTCTGATACTAGCTTTTTTTTTGTCTTTTGTACCTTTTCCAAATTGGTGATCGTAGATTTGGCTGTGGTCCTTTACTATGAAATGATTTAAACCAAATTATCCCAGTGTCTACAAAAGTGAACCCATCTTCAAAAAGATCTTTCTACCCCCAGAACAGATATAATTTAATATTTTTTTACTTCTTCATATAGAGTTATGTTGAAACTTTTAAGTTCATCATAAATTCAAGAAATTCCGAATATTTTTGATAGGTTTTCATGTAACTAAAAAACTGCAAATTTATGTTCACAAGCCTCGTTTTGGTTTTCCCTTGAAACGTTCAATCAAACGCAACGATGGGTGAAGTACAAACATGCTTAAATTATAGATGTGAAATTAGAAAATTTCTCAATACTGTAGTTCAAAGAAAAGCCACTGCCACTGGAATAGCCGAGTCTACAAATGTAGTCAGTGGGATAGTACGAATTCATAAAATCTATCAAGACAGGAATTTGGCTAAGCGAGTCATCAGCTAGAGTGTAAAAATTCAACATTCTACAACTTTTGCCTTATCTTGCCTTGTCTTCGTTCCGTTATACAGCAATTATGTGCTATTGTTTTCTGCATTATCACGTCATTTTAAAGTTTTCTTTTCGCCCAAGCTTTTTGTACTGTTTAAGTTATTCTGTAAAGACTGAAACTGATAATACACTGTTAGTGCGAAATATATCTCTCGGATTAAGATCGACTGTTGACTGATCCCTGGGACCAAAGACTGAGATTACAGTGTAGAGTTTTTACAACTTTGATTAAACAATGGTTGCATAAATGATCTGGTTTTAACTGGATATAAGTTTGAATGAGGTTAAATAGCCTACCTTGTAGAATGAAAGTGCGAGCTTATTATGAATTGTAGCACTACACTTTTTGCTACCTAATTGAAATTTTCAATCATAAAATGATAAGCACTAAAACATTTTATCGTAAAAAGAATACCTAACATTGTTTCCTAAATGATGCAATCAGTCAAATCGGAAACGATGACCCTGAAACGGCTGATATAGTCATGATAGAGCCTCCTACTGGAGGTGAAGATAGCGGTATGGACATTGAAAATGAAGAGATTCTGGATGCAACAGATCTGCCACATGAGGTTGCTTGAGAAGTGGAAGTGTTTCAAATCACTGGCAACGAGGTCATATCTGATTCCGTCTCGGAAGAGCAAGATAGCAGTGAATCAACAAGGGCAAAGAAATTAGCCAAGAGAAACGATAATGTTTAATGGGAGAAGAAACATATTCAGTAAAAATCTACTTCATCTTTGGACCAGGATAAAATAGCGCAAGCACAGTTAATCAACAAGCATCCAGATCTTGTTCAAGCAACAATTTGGAACACTTTTGAGAGCGTGTTTTCAAATATGGTAGAATTGTTAGTAAAGGAAACAAACCGATATGCCACTTGCAACAAGAAAAAGCCGGAATTTAGCGTTTTTATGGAGGAAATAATGCAATGTATTGGAATGATTGTTTTGTCAGCCTACAACATACGCCTTTCTGAAAGAGACTACTGGAGAACAGATCCGGATTTACAATGTGATGTATTTTTACAATTATGAGTAGGAAACGCTTTTTTGAAATAAAAGCGGTACTGCATGCAGCAAACAATCAGTGCTTGATTGAAAGTCGAATGGCAAAAGTGAAGCCATTATATGATATGCTGAATGAGAAGTTGAGACGATTCAGTGTACTTCATGAGAATCTAAGCATAAACGAGGTCAAGGTGCCATACTATGGACGTCACTCATGCAAACAGTTCATCAGAAGAAAATTGATTCATTTCGGGTGTAAGCTTTGCGTACTGGCAAGTTCAACCGGTTTGCCTTACGACATTGAAATATACGAAGAAAAATCCCCAAATGCAGAAAATATCTTTCTTGGGGATCGCGTTGTGAAAACTGGGCTGGAAATCTGTGACAATCCGGTCAACCATAGTGTTTTCTTCGACAACTTTTTCTCAAGTTATTAACTGCTTGTTGACTTGGATACTAAAGAATTCAGAACCACTGGTAACATGAGAAACAATCGGATTGAAAAATATCCATTGGCAGAAGTTAGTGATATGAAGAAAAGAGAAAGGGGGTCGTACGATTTCAGGAGCACGAACAACCTGGAAATTGTGCGATGGAATGACAACTCAATAGTCAACATCGGACGTAATGCATATGGGGTGGAGACGGTGGGAAATACCAAGAGGTGTATCAGAGGAAAGGGAAGAGGAAACATCACCCAATTAGCTGTGATTGCTGCATACAATCGCGGAATGGGTGGTGTTAGTCTGCTAGACCGCACTTTATCCAATCTGAAGCCTGTAATTCGCGGAAAAAAATGGTATTGGCCACTGATCATAAATGCGTTAAAAATATCACATTTGTTTATAGTTGACGTATATATAGGATCATTTTTGGTGAAGTCTTTTCCCAAAAGAAATTCCGTCGACGAGTGGTCAGCATTATGATCAGAAGGTCTCCTTCTCAGATCATGGATATCAGAAGTCGTCCAGCCCGTACTTTCAAAGTGGCTGATGAGATACGTCCAGATGGCGTAGGGAATTATCCTTCTCCGGCTCCTGTGAGAAGATGTGCCATTTGTAAAAAAAATTGCCGTAATTTTTGTGCAAATTGTTGTCAAAGCTTGCATGTAAATACATGCTTTCAACTGTTTCATGAGAAATAAGAATCTTCTCCTGTTTGTATTATCTTTTTTGTTTATTTGCAACTATTACACGTTTATGAAGGGTTTATTGAAGAGAAGTAAGCAGGAAGCAAAATCAAAGTTCAAAATGTGCCATCTGCACAATACAAATACGCAGCTTTACATCTGTAAGCAGTTTTCCAAAACACTTCTCCAGGAAAGACTCAATGCATGCAAAGTGCAAACGCTTTATACATAAGGATCCTACTTTATACATAAGGATGACATAACTAATAGGATCCGACAAAACGACCGATAGCAAACACAACAAAGCAAAAAGGGAAAATAACGGAATCTAAAAGAAAACCTTATACGAGGTATAATTAGGTTATGGGAAAGAAATCACCAACCAAGCACACAGGGCGCTTGAACTTATCATGTCCTTCAGGTATACCATCGGGAGGAAATGGTAGCAATGGGCTAAGCTTGGCTAATTGTCCGAATATGGGGGATTGACGATCACTGTCAGAAAAAATTAGTCATTCGACATCTGCCCAGATGCTAAATGCACAACATTTTATGCATAAACATTTCGTTTTGATCAGCAGTAACGCAAAACCTGTGCTAGAGTCCAACTCTGAAAACTATCAATTTGGGCAAAAATTTTATACAAGATTATCTCTCTGACTACAAAAGTATACCTCTTAAAAAAGAGCTTTCCCATTTTGCGAACGAAATGAGACTTACAAAATTGTCAAATAGCGTAAAAGTCAGCTGCCGCACAAAATTTCGGGATAATTTCTTGATTTTTAAAGACCTTGGAATAATACGGGTTAGCTAATGAATTGAAAATGGCTCAATCGCTCTCTCACTTTAAAATGTTATTAAAAACTTATCTTTACACTCTTGCTTTTGTCAATTAGTATTTTGTTAATGTTTTAATGTCTTATGATTTTATTTTTTTAATTTTCTTTGCTGTAAAGCGCTTTTTGATCAAATTAGTTTTCTATAAAAAGCGCTATATAAATTTGTGTAATATTATTATTATTATTAAAAAAGGTTATTTGTGCATTTCTCAGTTCTAAATCTTAAATATTATTTTTTCTGTGAAATTCTTGTATTTATTAAACATTATGTTGACAAGCTACTCGTTTTTTCAGGTTATTGTATTGACAGCGACGGGCGAGGCAGTCATTGAGGGTAATACTACAATGTAACATTTGATGAGCTGCCATCAATTGACAAGTTGAAAATTATTCTCAATTCAAAAATTGTGTTTTAAGGTCACATTTTCGACAAAAAAATATTTTTGAAGCTTCAACAGACATTATAGTTGTCTACTTTTCATGTTATCAAATAAAGCTTTTTTGTGTTCATCAGTTCTGAAATTATTTAGATGTTACTTATCAGCAGTTTCTGCTGCATAAAAAGATCCCGTCTTGGTTTCGGGCTTGGGCATTTTTTCTCGATTTCATAAAACTAATTTTTTTAATAGTTGAGGAAACATTAGGCTATTTGTCGGTGGTTTTAATAGTTTTTGTTGTGTTTTGTTATTGATTGATCCATGTGCTAAAGAGAAATACGTGCGTTGCGAACTCATTTGCAGAGCAAAATAAATGGTCAACAATAGCAATTTGGAATGGAAATACTTTCATCTAAAGGCCAACACAAAATAAAACTGCACAAAAAAAAAAAAATTTTTTTTTAGAGAATAAAATTTAAGGTTTGTTGGGTTGTATCAATACATCGCTTCAGCGACAGAAGCCAGAAGGCCAATAAGTTAAAATTGATCAGTTAATAAAGAAATGGGTTAAATTCGAAAACATTTGTTTCATTGTTATTCATAAACTAATTTTTTTAGACGTTCGGTAAAATTGTCGAAAAAGTTTCAATATCTACAGTAAGGGTTATACGTCATCATTGCAAGATGGTTAATTAGATAATGTCAATCTTTACTCGGAAATCCAAAAGGACCAGTTCAGCTTGGTAGCCCAAACATCTGCGCTGAAGTAAAGCTGCGTTTAGTTTTATTTACGTTGGCACTTGAAATACTTTGCGGCTACTTACGGCTGTGAGCACGCAGACGCAAAATTGAAGCAATTCGATGCGGCAATTTCTTCATAAGGAAAAGCCGAGAGAATAAGTTTGGAATAAAAATTAAATTTTTTATTACATTTGACTAAAATTTAAAAAATCTTTAAAAAGTATAGAGAAACAACTAAAAAGGCGGTAAAAACTAGTTCGAAAGTAGACTCATGTTAAGAAATTTTTTTGTCACTTGTGAAGAGTTTTGACATAGTAAGAAAGCTTCAATATCTTTTTTAAAACTTTCAAGTATTTTGACATTAAAAAAAGGTTTACTTTAATACTAACTTATAATGAGTCCAGTTTTAAAAGCTTTTTGGTCAGTTAAAGATTGCAGCAACAAATTAAGCTGACAGTTATGGCATAATTTAGAGCAGGAATGCAAACCTTTTTTTATAGAACGAGTTAAAAACTGACAACTTAATCAAAATGACAATAAGGTCGGACATTGGCTCTAATTTTGGCCGAAATTCAACGTGAAGACTAAAAAAAAGATTTTCACTTTGATCAGGATCCAAAATCTCTATTTTTGGAGAAAGTTTAAGGTAAAGATAAAAAAACAAAAAAAACATCTCTACGTCCAATCCGTCCTAAATGCCAAAATTATTCAAAAAGGTTCCGAAAATATCAGAAATTTCGACACATAAGATGAGTCATTCCATTTTAACTAGTGGGTCACATTGTGACATAAAATGGGTCGTTCAATTTCAACTAGTGGATCACAATGTGACCCATGGCTCAGTGGTTCTCCATCCCTAATTTAGAACATGCATAAAAGAATAAAATGATACATAATACACACAAACTACTACTCAATTTAGTTTTGCCATATTTGATTTATAAAAAACATTTTCATTGTTTAGTAATGTAACTTTGCTCATCAGTAAGAATAAGCGCAACCGCAATAAGTTTACGGCAATGATGCTCGGTAAGGAAAAATTGATTGAGGCAACAAAAAACAGGTCAAAATTACTGATAAAATGTGTCGTTGTTAAAACAAAAAACGGCAAATTAAACGTAAAAGTTCGAAGAGCGTTATCAAATAAATTATTAAATGAATAAGCCAGCAAAAATCGAATTACACTTTAAAGTCTTTGACTATTCCAACTAATTGACATGCACACGTTTTTGTACAGCAGGTATGTGAAACTAGCGACCGTATGCGGTTGAATCGGTGAAATTATTGCCTAATAATTTGATAATGTGATAACCTTTTTAGTCTTTACTTGAATCTTAATGCATAATTTTTGAATTTATCTTCTTATATGTATTTTAAATGTGCGCCACATGTTTATCGCTTTTTAAAAGTTTAACGACAAAATTAAAGTAAATACCAAAATGAAGTCTTTGCTATAATTGGATAATGAATTTTGGTCTTGCAAAGAGTTGCATAAATGTTATTTTTTAATTTTTTGTTGAAATTAAGGTGAAGAACAAAACTGGCAAAATTAAAAAAAGTCGGTCAAATCAGTTCTTAAACTCCATATCGTTTTTGTAGATGAAACCTCGTTCTAAACTTCATTATTATTTCAATTTTGAATTGAACATTCATTAAAAAGTCCTCAAAAGGCTTCGCGGGCCACACCCAAAGACCAGGAAGGACGCGAGTTTGACATTCCTGGTGTACTGTGTACACAAAAAAAAGCCTACATTAAGAAGTCCATATCTTGAAAAACTTGTCTACATGTGTATGAACTAAAAATTTCAGAGCCAGCAACCGAAAATTGAATCTTAACTCAAGCTTTAATCAAGTCCAACCAATTGACAAGCATTATTTTACAACTACCGATATATACGACATAATTACAGTATATCTCGAACTTTAACTCTGTCTTAGATGTTTTTTTTGGGTTTATTAGATAGGTAGTCTATGTCCACACAAAAAATTTCAACAGCAAACAAAAATTTGCTTTGAATGCTTATTTTTTTGTTCGTTTACAAATTGAAACGCGAAGCAATAGGGGTAAGTTTGCTGTTCTATGCCGCCGTTGCGTGTAAACCACAACAATTTTATGTGAGACTACTGGTTAGATAGTTTCTGGATAATTCTTCATACTGTTAAAACAATATAACCTGAATGAGAAATGGGCAACTTAGGCATTTCTAATGGCTATTAAGTGTCGCAAAACCTTTTGCAGCATTGAAGCAGGTGGAAAATGTAGAGATGTTAAAAATGCTTTGATATGATATGTCAAAATGAAGGAAACTTAATCGCGGATAAGAAGATAAAAAGAGTGAAAAGGGTTTGTAGTAACTGTGAAAATAGACCAGCACAATGCAATGCGTTCTTTGTAAGATAACATGTTGAGAAACTTTCGTTCTACACCTTAGTATTCCTAGTTTTCATTTGTTAACCAATCAAAAAAAACATTTTTTTGAATTTTTTACTTTTTTTTAATAAAATAAATTAAAAAAAATTTTTTTGGATTACTAAGATTTTTATTATGCACTTTTATTGCATTTAAAAAAGAAGCTTTAATACCTGATATGTGTTCTTTAAAATCATTTTACAAGAATGGCGCTTTTTCTGATTTTAAAGTTTAAAACTACAAAATTAAAATACAACATTGGTGACACATATGGCGGTTAACGTTTCATTACTTGTTGTAAATATTTCAACACCTCATTGTGTTCATTCCTGTCCAATAAACAGCCTACAAATTCATGTAACGTTATAGCAAACCTCTTATAAGCGAGGAGTGACCGCTTAATTATCTATCAAACAAATACGGTACATATTGAGCTTGCCAAAAGGCAGGCGCAACAATCTTGAAAAAGGCTCTCCGCGCATAGTTTGATTGAAGCGCTGATACAGTAGTCCACGTCTTGGTGACGCTACAGTTATAGCAAAACTCTCGTCTGTATTAAGATGCAACGACACTTGTTTGTCAATTTTCATCGCTCGTTGTAAATATTCCAACGCCTTATCGTGTGTATTCATGTCCAATAAACAGCTTCCGATTGTATGCAGTATTGCAGCAAAACTTTCATCTGTATTAAGATCCAACGAAACTTGTTCTTTAATTTTCATTGTTCGTTGTAAATATTTCAACGCCTCATCGTGTTTATTTATGTCCAATAAACAGCATCAGATTTTATGGAATGTTGTAGCAAAACTCTAATCTGTATTAAGATTCAAGAACACTTGTGTTTTTAATTTTCATTGCTTGTTGTAAATATTCCAACGCCTCATCGTGTTTAATTATGTCCAATAAACAGTGTCCGATTCATGCAATTTTCTAGCCAAACTCTCATCTATATTAAGACCTAATAACACGTGTTCTTTAATTTTCATTGCTTGTTGTAAATATTCCAACGCCTCATCTTGTTTGTCCATTTCTAATAAACAACTTCCGATTTCATGCAATGTTGCAGCAAGACTTTCATCCGTATTAATATCTAATGATACTTGCTTTTTAATTTCCATTGCTCGTTGTAAATATTCCAATGCCTCCTTGTGTTTATTCATGTCCAATAAACAGCATCCGATGTTGTGCAATGTTGCAGCAATGCTCTTATCTGTATTAAAATCTGACGACACTCGTGCTTTAATTTTCATAGCTCGTTGTAAATATTTTAGCGCCTTTTTGTGTTTATTCGTGTGAAATAAACAGCGTCCGATTGTATGTAGTGTTGCAGCAAAACTCTCATCTGTATTAAGATCTGATGACGCTTGTTTTTTAATTTTCATTGCTTGTTGCAAATATTCCAACGCCTCATCGTGTTTATTCATGTGAAATAAACAGCTTCCGATTTCATGCATTATTATAGCAAAACTCTTATCTGCATTGAGATTTAACGAAACTTGTTTTTTAATTTCCATTGCTCGTTGTAAATAATCTAATGCCTCATCATGTCTGTTTAAGTTCAATAGACAGCGTCCGATTTCATGCAATGTTGTAGCAAATCTCTCATCTGTATTAATATCCAACATCACTTGTTCGTCAATTTTCATTGCTTCTTGTAAATATTTCAACGCCTCCTTGTGTTTATTCATGTCCAATAAACAGCATCCAATTTCATGCAATGTTGCAGCAATGCTCTTATCTGTATCAAAATCCACTGACACTAGTGCTTTAATTTTCATTGCTCGTTGTAAATATTCCAAAGCCTTATCGTGTTTATTCATTTCCAATAAACAACTTCCGATTTCATGCAATGTTGTAGCAAATCTCTCATCTGTATTAATATCCAACATCACTTGTTCGTCAATTTTCATTGCTTCTTGTAAATATTTCAACGCCTCCTTGTGTTTATTCATGTCCAATAAACAGGATCCAATTTCATGCAATGTTGCAGCAATGCTCTTATCTGTATCAAAATCCACCGACACTAGTGCTTTAATTTTCATTGCTCGTTGTAAATATTCCAAAGCCTTATCGTGTTTATTCATTTCCAATAAACAGCTTCCGATTTCATGCAATGTTGCAGCAAAACTCTCATCTGTATTAAGATTCAAAGACACTTGTTTTTTAATTTTCATTGCTCGTTGTAAGTATTTCAAAGCCTTTTCGTGTTTATTCATTTCCAATAAACAACTTCCGATTTCATGCAATGTTGCAGCAAAACTCTCATCTGTATTAAGATTTAACGACACTTGTTTTTTAATTTTCATTGCTCGTTGTAAATATTCCAACGCCTCATCGTGTTTATTCATGTCCAGTAAACAGCGTCCGATTTTATGGAATGTTGCAGCAATGCTCTTATTAGTATTAATATCCAGCGACACTTGTTCTTTAATTTTCAATGCTCGTTGTAAATATTCCAACGCCTTATCGTGTTTATTCAAGTTCAATAAACAGCTTCCGATTTCAAGCAATGTTGCAGCAAAGCTTTCATCTGTATTAAGATCGAACGACACTTGTTTTTTAATTTTCATAGCTTGTTCTAAATAGTACAATGCCTCATGTTGTTTATTCAAGTCCAATAAACAGCATCCGATGGTGTGTAATGTTGCAGCAAAACTCTCATCAGTATTAAGATCGGACGACACTTGTTTTTTAATTTTCATCGCTTGTTGTAAATATTCCAACGCCTCATCTTGTTTGTTCATGTCCAATAAACAGCTTCCGATTTCATGCAATGTTGCAGCAAAACTCTCATCTGTATTAATCTTCAAAGACACTTTTTCTTTAATTTTCATTGCTCGTTGTAAATATTCCAACGCCTCATCATGTTTATTCATGTCCAATAAACAGCATCCAATGGTGTGCAATGATGCAGCAAAACTCTCATCTGTATTAAGATCCAACGACACTTTTTTGTCAATTTTCATCGCTTGTTGTAAATATTCCAACGCCTCATCGCGTTTATTTATGTTTAATAAACAGCTTCCGATTGTATGCAATATTGCAGCAAAATTCTTATCTGCATTAATATCCAGCGACACTTGTTCTTTAATTTTCATTGCTCGTTGTAAACATTTGAACGCGTCATAGTGTTTATTCATGTGAAATAAACAGCTTCCGATTTCATGCAATGTTGCAGCAAAGCTCTCATCTGTATTAAGATCGAACGACAATTGTTTTTTAATTTTCATAGCTTGTTCTAAATAGTCCAATGCCTCATCGTATTTATTCATGTCCAATAAACAGCTTCCAATTGTTTGCAATACTGTAGCTAAATTTTTATCAGAAGCTGTACTCTTTGTTTTTAACTTTTTGGCATTTTCAAATTGCTTCATAATTTCGTCAAAGCTCTTTAGATATTTTAAAATGTTCCAATTTGATTCTGTTTCATCAAGTTTTATAAATACTATGTCTTTTAATTTACCAAAAACCAAATGTAAATTGCAGGTAAATATATTTGGATTGGTATAAAAATGTTTTTTTTTTAAAACCAACCGTTTTGAAATATCACATTGCAGAGCATATGCTGTTTGAAAAAACAGAAATATATTTGCTTTTCCAACTAAGTTTAAGAGCAGCTCAACTGCGGTTTCAGTTTTTGATTTGCTATTAATTGTATCGTTTTGACGTTTACATTTCATGTACCATTTTAATCTTATTTCACAAGCTAATGCAACTGCAAACATTAACTTGTGTTTGGCGTATTCAGTTATTCTTTTTTCTGCTGCAAGTTCTTCAATTATTTCAAAGGACGACGAAGCACGAATGTTGTAAATTTGTCCCAGAGCTGTTATAAACAAAGTTATGCTACGGTAAAACAGTGCTTTGATATTTATTGATGTGCTTGATTTTAGTTTCAGAACATTTGAGCTTACTGTAAAACTTTCAAGGTCATCTATGATTTGTTCTTTAATTCCTTTTATTTTTTCCTCGTATGCTTGATTGTCTAGCAGGTTAAAAATTGAATCCTGAAATTCCTGGAAGATTTGTTTGTTTCCATAAACAAAAGAAACTTTAGTAAGAATGTCTTTTAGATGGTAACCATTTTTTATATCTTCTTCAGTTGTCAAATACATCAACATTTCACTGATTGGTTTGATAAGTTCGGTTTTCCATTGTTTATTTTCTGTGTGTTGTTGTCGTCCAAGAGGAAATTTACATGCATGAGGTAACATCCCATCAAAACTAATTCCACGTTTAGTAATTCTATCAAAAAACCAATCATCGTTTGGACTGTTTAAGCTCTCAATGACAACACTTGGCAATATTGTTTCTTGAAGATTTATCACAATGATTTGAAATATAACTGAAAACCATCTGAAGTAGTTTAACACGTTTTGATCAGATGCTTTTTCGTTGGACATTTCTTCCAGGACAATAATATGCTCAAAGTCGGAATAAGGCGTGATTTCTTTTCTTGCCAGTGATCCCATTCCAACCAGAGCAAATTTGCAAGGAGGCTCACCCATAACGTTTTCACAATATTTTGCTAGATTGGCCATTATATTTGAATAATCTTTAGTAATTTTTTTTTGTTTGTTTTTTATTGATTTTATTTTGTTTAACTCAAAGTCTTTTTGAGTAGCCTCAGCTTTAAGTCGTTTTTGCATATTTTCCAAGACATTAAGTTCTTTCTCAACTTTTAATCTCATTTGTTCAATTTCTTGTTTGACTTGTTTTGAAGCTGTTATTAAATTAGCATTCAAGTTTTTGGCATTAGCTAATACTAAAATCTTATTGCAAAGTTGTTTCAAGTTGTTTTCAATTGCAGCAAGATTATCAGGTGATCTTGTAATAGCGGCATTGTAAAGAGCAGCACTTTGAATTAATTTAATCATGTCTGGAATTTGTTTACAATAGAGCTGACCTAGCTTGTGGAATATTTTGGCTGATTGCTTGGGGCAGATTTCTTTTCCATGTCGGTAAGCTTGTTTTAGTAACTGCACCAATTCATCTTCTTCATCAATTTTGAAAACGACTTTAATTGAAAGTATTGGATTTTTTCCAAAATCTGAAAAACAATTTTAAACTAGTGTTTTTAACAATTATATTTTTATAGCATAATAGGTTGATTCATATATATTCAGCTCTAACCGGGTTTATGAGCACGCTGTATTGAAACTTATATCAACGATATCTAAATGGTCCGCAGCGCGGTCGGCAGCGTGGTTGGGCGGTTAAAGCGTCGAAATTGTGATCAACATGGTCACGGTTCAAAACGTTCTCGCGCTATTCTCTTGTGTCCTTGGAAAAAACATTTTACGGCACTTTCTCCTGCTTGGTGGTCTTAGCCAACAGTTCTAAATTTTAGCGAATACTTTTTTAAATTTCAAGCGGACAGCAATATCTTGGCATTTCTGGAAGCAGGTTGGATAATTGCTTACTATATGTATTAACACCTAAACGTATGTCGCTTTCCTGCTTTCCTGAAAATCGTCAATAATAATTTACAAAAATGTTTTTTGGATTACACCATAAAGCAAATGTTACAAACATAATGCAATTGATCAAATAAGTAAACTAGAACTATTTAGCTTTATGTACAAATAAAGAAAAAACTTGTTACCAACATGCATTTTTAATTTATTACAATACAATATCGTAGGCAATGATGTGCAAATAAACACAAGAAGTCAATCTAATTTTTTTCTAACGTTTTGTAGATTGAATGTGACCAAACATTCGTTAAAGTATTGGTGTCCACTCTTTTGGAATAATGTCTCACATAGTTTAAGGGAGTCTGGGTCTCATAAAAAATTTTTTAACTGATCTTTAAAGTATCTTATAGATAAATAAGATTAAAAAATAGTGAATTTAACAAGCTTTTAGAAAAAATTTCAGATTTTATTCCTGTTAAGTGAGGCATACGACAAGAATGCCCACTTAGCATGCTCTTATTCATAATTGATATAGAACCCCTAACTCAAAAAATTCTCCTCTTATCTAAAATTCACGGTATCTCCCTTGGTACTACTAAATTAAAGTCTATCATTATTCAAATGAGTTGACTCTTTTTTATCTTATCACCTAATTGTTTTTCTTTAATTCTTGAGATTATAGACGAATTATCTCTTTACTCAGGCCTCAAAATTAATCACTCCAAAACTTCAATCATTACTAAATCCCCAGCTTTATTATTATCTTTTCGATCTCGCTTTCCTCAAGGTAAAATTTTATCCTATATTAAAATCTTTGGGATAACTTTCTCTTTTCATTTTAAAGATTTTTAAAAAAATTGGGAGGACCTCAATTGCTCAAATAAGTAAATGCAATTGATCAATTTTTGAAGTTTTTTTGAAGTCATTTCCCTCAAGCAACATTTTTTTTCAAAAATCCTTTTTCTATCGAGAATCATTCTTCCTTCTCCCAAACAACTCAAGATTTTAACGTCTTTGCTATTTAAATTTTTATGGAATCTCTCTCCTTTTAAACCCATTAAAAGATCTACCCTATACCTACCTAAACTCAACGGTGGCATTGCCCTTCCTTTTATTGGACAAAAACTTCTACAGCTTTTCTATGAAAAATAATTCATCTTCTTCAAACCCCCAAATCCACCATCAATTTTGAATGATCTATGCTACATACAATTTAGGAACAACAATTTTATCTCTTAGGCCTAAACCAAAACTATATTCAAATTCTCAATCCCACCGTCCTAATCCCAACCCTCTATGGAAAAAACCCTTAATCTCTTTCACAAAAACTCAATCCAGTTAGATCTTCTACCTAAACTTACTTTTAAATCTCTCTAACAAATTTTCGTTAAAGCGAATCCAAACCTATACCCACAACGAACACATACTCTTTACACACCTGGTCCCGCTTAATACTTCTCAAAACTCGTCCTTCTCTTTTCTCAAACTGATTTCTTCTGTAAATTGTGTTTCTTGTTCCTAGACAACCTCCACCACCTATTTTACAAATATCCCCCAATTGAGCAACTAATTTTTTCATTAGAACCACTCCCTTTTCGAAACCTTTAAGAACCCAATGATTTTACCCAAACAAGCACTTCTTTATAATTTTACTAACACAACTGGAATGCCAAACATAATTGTTACCAAATTAGCATCTTTAATTCGGCTCTCAATTTTTCAAATAAAAAACAACAACTATTGCTCCCTAATTCACCTCTCTTTTAAAAGGAGAAGGTACAAAATTAAAACGAAATTTAAATGATTCTTGGATATATATTTCCCTGATCTTGCACAATAAATCCAATGTGTTTTACTAATTAGCTTATTTTATATTGCAATATTTTCTTTAGTGTTTTGATGTTATATCATAATATATGTTTTTTTTTATTCTATCTCCTTCTAAAAACTTAGCAAAACTGCCCATCACAATGAACCACAAAGTTTTATTTACACTATGTTATTATTTCTTTCTCGGAAAAATGAAATAATATTAGACACTTTTTCCTTGGCGTTTTTTGTCTCTTTTTACCTTTTTTCATTGTAATATGCTATATAATACCATACTTTGTCCTGCACGTAACTAAATAACTTTCAAAACAAAACAAATAAATCACCGATTTCATATTGCCTTTGTAATGTAGTGTGTCCCTATTTTCTCTAGTGTATTTTACACTTTTTTCTACGAAGTTTTCAAAATCCAATGATATCATTCAGTTTTGTATATCTTATGTACAGTGTATACTTAATTGCATCTTGTGTCTTTTAAAATAAAAGTTGCAAAAAAAAAACAAAGAATTCAATTAGAGAAACAAACATTTTATAATTCTATTCTATTTTGCATTCAAGTCTTATTTTTATTTTATATTAAAAAGTTTAAAATTATGCTTAGCTTTACAGCTTACTAATCTTTAAATTAATTTTTATTACCTGAAACTGATTTGCTTTCCTCAATCGGAGCTTCATCCCATGCAAGGCGTCTGATCTCTATAAAAATATAAAACTAAATTGATATCAAATTATATTTGTTTAGCTTGATGAGTTTTTAATTTTAAATTAAAAAAAAGCAAACTGTAACTTTTAAACCTTTTTTATGCTGCATTTTAGATCTAAAGACTTTTTAGACATAGATAAAATATTGCTTTGCTTTTCGTTTCCTTTTGGTCCATACATTAAATGTGTTGCTTTTAGAACTAAAAACTTTTAGTTTAGATACATTTTGAGTTCAAAAATATTGTTTTTAAAAATATTATGAAGTTTGTTTAACCCAAATTTTTTTTCACACTTTTTGTAAAGCTAGGCGTTTATTTGAGTCTGTCAAAAATCTACAAAATTGATAAGTTGTTGATATTCTGTGTAAACACTTCAAGCAATGTAAGGTATCGAACTTTATATTATTATAATATAGAATCGGTGTAAGGCAGTAATTTTTAAACTCCCTTAACACCAAACCATTAAAGATATTGCTTTCTTTTCCAGGACGTGCTATGAGTTTGCGATGGTCATATCAAAAACTTGTCGCCTGGACCGTTACGTGTTCTATCGCCGCGCTAGAAAACCGTAGGTAACTCTGGGTTAAACTCTGTGTCAAAGTTGTCAAACTCAAACAACCCGAAACTTGAATCCGGATTTCGAGAGCCGGGGGCAGAAATGCCAGTTACAAAACTAAATTGTACAGTTTTTGCTCGAAGTGCATACAGTTTCTCGTCCTCCTCTTGCTGAGATGATTACAATTATTCTTTTAACAATTATTTTAAAAAATGAACAATAAATAATCTAATTCGTGTTTAAGTAGTCGTAAATTCTGGAGTACGGTCTCAAGACCAATTTTTCGGAATCTTGATCTCCAGTTCGTTTGGTCTCAGTCTGGTATTTTTATACCTCTTGCCACCGAACAATTTTTATTAAATTTGATACTTGATGTGATTGTCATGATTTTTGTAATTTGACTAAGCATCAGAGTCACTTGACCAGCATGGTTAGAAAGCTAAAACTCCCTTTTCCAGAATTTAATCCAGGTTGATAGAAATCAAAATCCAAAATCAAAATCAAAAGATCCAGGTTGATAGAAAAGGCATCAGAAGTTGAATGACTTCGCTTGCAGCTGTGGCACATGAAAGAACCATGGCTGGTCAATACAAAGATATTCTTATGTTTTATAACTATAATTATGTTGTAGAGCTAGAGTTATAGCATTATCTCATTTGAACATGCAAACAAAGTTTGTCATTGCATTATTTATCGATAAAGCGCTCCCACCAACTCAGCCACCCTGTCGAAATTGACGTAATGCTGGATTAAATTTGTTTATATAGGGGACCTGTTTTGATGGCGAGCACGATCGATGCAATGTGGGTTTAACTTTTACTTTTGTTATTTGGTCATCTAGCTTTCGTTTGGGAAAGACACTTTACAATATTTTTTTATGCTTAGCGGTCTGAGCAAGCAGCTCTACATTTCATTCTTATCACTGTTTAAAAACTAAAAATACGAATAAATATATTTTGGCATGTCCAAAAGAAGGTTGTTGTGTAATCGCTTGATGATTTCCTTAAGATTAACATTTTTGACATATTTAGCGAGCAAGGAGGGCAAACAACAAAAATCATGATAATTTTAATTAAAACTTAGTTATAAAGATAACATGTACAGCCTGGAATTTTTATATAATAAAAAGCAAATCACATTATGTGGTATTATTTTAGCCAATTCTTTATTTATCTTTTATTTTATCTTTATATTTATCCTCTTGACTCGCAGAAAAGCGACGGAGCCGCTATTACATGGGTTAAACAATTTCCCCGGCCTGCTTCCGGAGATGCCAAGATATTCCTGACTAACTAAAATTTAATATAGATATGACTGCATTCAAGAACTGCTTTCCAAGACCAAAAAGTAGGGGAAAGTGCCGTAAAGTGTCTTTCCCAAGGAAAAAACTAAATGGTACGAGTAGATTTTGAACCGAAGCAATGTCGATGACAATCCCGACGTTCTAACTACTCAACCACGTTGCCGACAAATTTTATCATCCTTTAGCCTACCATATGATTCCTTATAATTCACGCAAACTTATCTTTCTCATACAAAAAGTCGTATATTAATTAGGCTGTGCCTTTTACTTGCAGTTTCCCTTAATTAACTCACTGTGTTTTGTCAGCAGTATAGTAATAGAATGCCGTAGAAACCTATGTTTGCTGCTATTTTGTAGCCCGTATCTGCCTGTACCTATAACTAACTTCGTCTAATCCGCCTGTGCCAAATCTGTAACATTTTATCTTTGAGTAACTCCAACAAAAATACGCAATATTTTGCAAAGCCTGTACCCACACATCAGATTGACAAGCTTATTCGCACCAACACAAGTTTCTTGGTTACAAAGAGACTGTTTCTTGCTATAATTTTTTTCTTCCTGTTTTTTGCTTGTCCGTACTAAATGATTTTGCTTTCTGTTTCTACGTTCGTTTTCTTGCAGCCGTTAGTAAAAACTGAGTTTAGCTTATTCTCTTCTGTACAATGATGTATTAACTAATAAAATATTTATATTTAATTGCAACGTTTATAACAGCTCTCAAAACAAGTTTAAAGTAGGATTTTTGTCTGCAAGTCCAATTGGCCATAAATTAATTATCGATAAATAGATTTCAGTAAATTTTAAAACAATATAATGATAAAAGTTTTTTATGTTTTGAACTTTTTAATCTTTATATAATAATTATAATAACAAGTATAATTATAAAGCGTCTATTATTATACTATAATCTCTATATAACACATTAGTGCCCCAGCGTATGGTTTATCATTTGCTCGACTAAATGTTTTATAACTGTCATAAAATAAGTATAATAATCTTAGAATTTTACATTTTCAGCTTTGTGATGACTGTGATTTATATTTATATAAAAAAATTTAAAAACGATTTCAACGCTTAACGTATAAAACGGGTAGTTTTTACAATTAATATTTTTTTATTTTGTTTTTACCGAAACTTTAAAATTAGAACTTAAATTGTCAAAATTTAAAATGATTTGACTTAGGAAACAAATTTTTCACTTAATATATTGTTATTAGAGTTGTAAAGCAATTATTTGCAACCAAAGTTATATTTTGTTTTTGTTTATGCATAAAGTTCTTGTTTGCTTATTGCGTATGATAAATCAATCATACCTTGGGAAGTAACATCTACAGTAAAAAACTATCACAAATAAAACAAAGTTGCCTACTTGCAGAGTGACATTGCATAACACTTTTTTGTATTCGTTTAAATATTTTAAAAATACGTTCATACAATTAGTTTTGCTTGTTTCAAATATTAAATAAAATTATATTTAAAAAGTTTTTGCTGGTACAAAACTTCAAAAATAGCTTTTAAAACCCAATATTTATAAGAAACTCTTTTCTTAAATGAGTAGTGTTAAAAAAGACTGTTTTAAAAAACTCGATTGTTCTCGTCTATCTCTCTTCAAAAGATTTTACTAAAATTAATTGAAAAATTGAATGTAGCATTTGAAAAGTTATAAAAAAACTAATTTTGATTGGCTAAAAATTAAGGTTAGTAACAATTATCATAATAATTGAATATATTTAATAAAGTAAAACCACCTTTCGTCGGCGTAAAATTTTTTTACAAAAAAAGAAACAAAATCATGCAAGTTTTGTGTTAAAATTATTAGAACTTAAAAATTTTTCACATATACTTATAATTTATGTTTATAAACAAATTCTTTCTGTCTACACAAATTAGGTTTACAAAGAGTGATAAAAATCTCTTCTAAGACTGATTAATGAGAATCGGATTGTGCTTTAGAAAGAATAAAAAATTGATTGTTCTTTTAGTGAGATGCACATTTTTGGTTGTGCAACAAATGATTTCTAATCGTCGAGTCACAATGCGCTATAGAATTAGCGATTTGCCGTAGCGATTTGGTTGTTTTCGCTCTTGATCGGTTCTGTTCCGAATAGACTTTGGCACATTGTGTCCTGTAAACGTTGGGACGTTTGACCCACGTACCGAATATTGCAGGAAACACGTATTTTTTTTTAGTTATACACTCATAAAACCATAAAATAACACACACTTACAAGATAGAAAAGTATGAGAATTAACCATGTATTTACTTTAATATAAGTTTGTTGAGTGAGGTAATATATTTGCAATCAACTCAAAATTGTAAATTTTAAACTTGGTTCATTACGTTTTTCACTTAGTTCGAAATGTAGCAAGAGTTTTTGTAGTGAAAGCATTTTTCTTTTTTTTATAAGCAAGTTAACATTTTAGGATTTATTGTTTGGTGCGGTGTGACAAATTAATAAAAATTTATAAATGCAATAGCAATAAATAAACACAACAATATACTGGACATAATGAACAATAAAATAGCAAATACAGGAATATGAAAGAAAACACGTTAGGGCGATTAACTGCAATACAATATTTGGCGTATTGAATACAAATTTACTAATACATACTTTTACATGAAAGTAAAGAAAAAAATACAATAATTAAAATACATAATAACGTTAAAAAGAAATTTTTTTATATTATTTACATTGTAGAAAATATTTGCAATTTACATTCCAAGCAATTTTATTTAAATTGTAACAAAAAAGATTTAAGTTTTAAAATTAGAAAAAAGTTTTTAAGAAAAGTTTAAAATTTGGTTTAAATATTATATAGATTTTCGTTTAGGATGCGGGTAGATATCGGAGTAGGAAAGGTAAGAAAGTGGTTTCGTGTTTGGGTTAGACTAAGTTAAATAAGAGAAGCCATTTTGGTACCGTAGTTATTTTGTGAGGGGTGCCGGTTAGATGGGTAAAATTATAATAAAGACAGTTGTGGTTTAAAGTAAAGGACTTTTTTAAGGTTTCACGAATGATAGGTTCAAGACGGGATATAAGGTAATTTGCGGCAGCACATTCAAAGAAGATATGGTGGGGATCATCAGTGGAAGAAGAGCAAAGTTTACATAAAATATCATTTGGAAAGCGGGGAGAAATTAAATGTTTTTGAAAGAAACAGCCCCAGGCATAGCCTTTGTTGGCTGTCCTGAAGGCTATTTCTTTCTCGGTATTAAAAAAAAACAACATATTTGATTTAAGAAAAAAAAGACGAGGCCATGTCTGAGAAGAAGAGGTTGGTTTTGTGCAGAGGGGATCTGGAAGGGACGAAATAGGATTGGGATCAGGATTGAGGACCAGAAGCTATAGAGATTTAAAAGTAAAGGTTTCAAAGCCATCAGGAGAAATATTAATTTTTGATATTGCTTTTACAATTTGGGACTCATAGAAGTTAGGTTTGATATTGTAAGGTCGTGAATTGGAGCATAGAGCCGGGCTAAAAGTTTTGAATTTGGAGCCAATATTGTAAAGAGCGTAGGTCATCCAGGAGTGAGAGCTAGGGGGTTCTTGCTGGAAAAGAAAGATAAATTGCGACAAGAAAGCAGAAAGGGTTCTTGCACCGATGGAGGGTAAGAATATTCCACCATTGGTTTTGGGGAGATAGATTGAGCGTTTTATTGGTGCGAATAAAGAAAAATTCCATAGAAATTTAAAAAAGTGAGAAGTGAGAGTTTTAGTTTGTTTAGGTTTGGGGGGTATAATTCTAGAAAGGAAGATGAAGGAAGTTTAGAGAGCTGGTGATGATTGAGTGAGATAACTTTCAAAAAATAGAATCCTTGGGGTTTGAATATGCAAGAGCATTGTGCGGTATGGAGCGAATGAAGTTGTCCCAATTTTCTCCAGATCTTCAGTTTAAAAAGGAAAAGAGATCCCAAAGATTTTAGCGGATGTTAGAGTTTTACCTTGGGGATATATAGAGTAAAATGAGGATAAGAGGGAAGGGGAATTTGAGATAATAGTTGTTTTAGAATGATTAATTTTTAGACCAGAAAAATTTGAAAAGTCATCTAATATCTCACAGAGAGGTAGAAAAGAATGGGGGGATGTGATAAGGAATGTCAGATCATCAGCATAATGACTGACTTTTAAGTTAGATTTACTATGGAAGATCCCTTGGATTTTAGTCTTAGAAAGAATTTTTTGGGACAAAAGCTCCATACTAATTATATACAACATTACTTTGTTGAAAAGTGGGAAAAACGGCCTTAAGTATTGCATTAAAATTTGTCTGGTAAAGAAGACCACTCGTAATTGGACCGTTGAAAAACAATTATTAATAGATGATTTTATTTTTCTATCAAATTTCAAGAAATTTTCGCCCATCCAAAGTAATTTTGAATAAACAGAACTTTTTTTGGGCCTTCTTTAGCGTTTTGTTGAAAATATAAAAGTTTTTTGAAAATTCTCAAATCAATAATGAATTTTAGATAACAATTCTTTAAGAGGATAGAGCGGATATTTTCTAATTCATTTTTAGGATCAAATTTATTTTTTTTTTCTACTTCAAAATTTTATCACAAAACTTGCATAATTTTGCTGTGTCGACCAGTCTTGTTTAAGGCTAAATAAATAACCTAGATCTGCCTTGTCAGCAGCGTACAAATTTAGCCTTGACTTCACCGAGTATAGGTACCATAAAGATTAAATTTTGTTTAGGCTATTTATTTAGTCTTAAACAAGTACTGGTCGACACAGCACTGACAAGGTCTTAAAGACCGAAACAAAAATGGCAGTCAATGCAAGTTTTTTTCAAATAATTGTACATACTCTTTGTTTCTTTGTTATTATTAATATATTGTTAAATCTATATTTTGAAATGCTAATCTCTGGTCACGTGATTAACTCCAACCTTGCTTACTTCAAATTCAAAAACGCCAAATTACCAAAAACAACTCCGTATATGGTAAGTTTTTTTGAACCATGTAACACACTATAAATCGTTTTCCTTTCCTATCATTTCTGTATTTCTTTCTTTATCTTAGCGCTTCTTTAGACACTCACTTTAAATTAATAGCTCCTTTTTTTACCCTCTCTATTTCTTTCGGTCATTCTTACACAGATATTACATCGCCAAGGCGCTCTTTCCTTTTTCTTTCTCACTCCCGAAAAAATAAAATTTTCCATTCTTCCTTTTCGTCTCTTTTCAATACTAACTATTATCTTTTTTTCTCCTGATATTACAATGTTTTCTGTTCTTAATACTGGGCACATTGTTTGCCATCATTTTAATCTTTAATGCACCTAAAAATTGCCACTGTAAACACAAATGTGTTGAATAAACCCTTCATATATCTTGAACATTTTATTACTCAACACAATATTTATTTTTTTTCATACAGGAAACTCACTTTATCTAAAAACAACAACTATCTCACCTCTGCCATATTCACAATTTTCTAACATACATAAACTCTGAATATTCTTCATCTCCACAAATTACACACCGACAAGGCACCATTAAACTTATTCACACTCAACAAACACACCTCATCCCACAAATGATCACCTCACACGAAATTCTTCTCAACTATTATATTATATATCCAAACTATGTCTTTTACTCTCCACAATGTAAACTTTACCCTAATAAATTGCTACCTTCCATCTGGAAATACTTCCTCTCAAACAATAAAAAGAGTAAAGCCATCCAAAGCATTATATCTTTCTTAAATAACTTGGTCAATTAATAATAGCAGGTGATTTTTATTTTGTACTTAACTCTATCGATAGATCTGGTTACATTGCTCTAAATATAAATGACAAGATCGTTTTTTAAAAATTAATATCTAACTTTGATCTAACTGATTCTTACCGTTACTTTTAACCTAATACAAAAATCTTTTCTTTTTCACGATTCCGCCCCACATCCAGACTTGACCGTATTTGCATATCCTCTTCTCTAATACAAAAATATCCAACACCTCTTACTATAGTATACCTTTTTCCGACCATAATAAAGCTCTCATCAATACCCAAAAATGCCCTCTACAACAACTTTTAAGTCATCTCATTGGAAGCTAAATGATTCTATTGTTTCTTTTCCACACATAAATCTCTTCATTGAATCTTTTATTAAAACCCTCTCTTCCCCTCCCAACCCCATTTAACAACCCCTGAAATGGTGGGATCTTTTCAAAACTAAAATCAAACATCGCATTATTTTCTATTTAAAATCTCAACAATGAAAAACACGTAGACCCCAAAACACTTCAAACAAAAGGCTACATCAAGCACAACTTTTGCAACAAAATGAACAAATTGCAAACATTACACTCCAACTTTAGCAAATTGAACAAAACAAACAAAAAGGGTCTCAAATCAGATCTCGAATATCTCTTTTTCTCGCATTGACAATCCTTCACCTTTAGCTACTATTAAAGAAAATCTAAATTAATCTAAATCTCTTTTACCCCCTTACTCTAATATCCCGTCAACCACTACTTGAAACCAAACAGTTGCAGTTGATTTCCTTTCCTTTATATATTTGTTTCAAAATTTGTGGAATCCCGCAATTATTCTTTCTGATCCAACTGTATATCTAAATAAGATACTCTCAACTATGACGACGAAATTATCCAAGTTCTTCCTTTTCCTCTCTTAATTACCCATGAAGAAATTCGCTCCGCTATTAAAACACTTAACCAAAATTCAGCATCCGGTCGGCTTTACAACACCCGGTCGGCTTTACTCTTCCTTCCCTTCACTAATTCCCCTTCTCTGCCAAATTTTTAATATTTCCTTCCTCCGCAAACAACTCACTTCCACTCAATCCCTTGCTCTCATCAAACTGATTCCTAAACCACCAAACACATACACAGTAAATAATTGGAGACCCATTGCCCTTCATAAAACAGACTATAAAATCCACTCCTCTATAATCTCCACTCGACTTAGACCTATTCGTAACTTCATTATTTCCCCTGAACAGCAATGTTGAATGCCAAACAGGCAGATTTTCAATAAACACCTAATTATCCTTTCTGCTATTTACTACACAAATGACTTTCTTCAACCCCTAGCTATTCTTCAAATTGACTTTTATAAAGCTTTTAATTTTATATCTCAGGATGCATTGCTTCTACTGCTTCCAAATTGGAATTCCAGCTTCTCTACTAAACTGGATTTAATTTTTTTTTCTAATCTCTCTGCCAAACTTAATCTGAACGGCTCGCTTTCAGATTCTATTCCTGTTAAGTGTTGCATACAACAACAATCTTTATAATTTCACTAACACAACCGGAATACCACCCATAAATATTACCAAATTAACATCTCTAAGTCGGCTCTCAATTTTCCAACTAAGTAATAACAACTATTTCTCCCCCAGCCTTATTTCATTTTTCCTTTTAAAAAAAGAAACATACAAAATTAAAACGAAATTTAAATACTTCTTGGATAAATATTTCCCCGATCTTGCACAATAAACCCAAATATGTTTTACTAATTAGTTTATATTATATTACAATATTTTCTTGAGTACTTTCGATGTTATATCATAATATGTGTTTATTTATTCTATCTTTTTTTAAGACTTAGCAAGACTTCCCACCACTATAAATCGTAAAGTTTTATTAAACTATGTTATTATTCTTTTCTCGTAAAAATGGAATAATATAAGACAATTTTTTCTTTGCGTTTTTTTTCACTGAGTGTACTTTTTTTATTGTAATGTGCTGTATCATACCACTACTACCCTTTTCTTTTTCTCGTTGCTCTACACGCAACTATGTACACTCAAATTATACTTTTTAATTTGATCTTTAAAAAACAAAACAAATAAATCACCGACTGCAAATTGCCTTTGTAATGTAATGTGTCCCTATTTTTTCTGTTGTATTTCATATCTTTTTCTATCGGTTTTTTAAAATCCAATAACCTCATCCTGTTTTGTATATATCATGTACCGTGTATTTTATAATAAAAGGTTTCAAAAAAAAAAGGTCGCAACAAAAAAAACAACAAAAATACAGTGACACTGTCTGCTTGCATTGACGTTATCAAGGCTTGTAAGCTTAATTGCATAATTTTCTTTTTTATTTTTTTGCCAAAAATATTTTTACGCCGACGAATTTACTTTATTAGATATTTTTAATTATTATGATAAATGTTACGAACCTTAATTTTTAGCCAATCAGAATCAGTCTTAAAATTTTTCAAATACTACATTTAATTCTTTAATTCATTCTAGCAAAACCTTCCGAAGAGAAATAATCGAAAACAATCAAGTTTTTCAAAACAGTTTTTTTTAAGGTTACTCATTTAACAAAAGAGTTTCAAATAAAACACTGGGTTTTAAGAGCTTGTAGCGTGAGTGATTATTGGCACACAACAAACTTTGACACCTCTTTATTAAGAAGGGGTATAACTTACAATAAACGGATAAAACAACATTTCAACTTCGGATTAAAATCAAAGCTGAATTTTTGCTCAATAAAGCTGCGTGGATATTCTCGAGTCCAATTTCACAGTTCGCTCATATCAGTCTCTAATCTAATCTGAGGCAACGAATCGGTCTAGCGCGTATATGTAGTCGTAATGATTTTATATCTGTATAATTGTGACGTCTGGCCTTATTTACTGATAAAACCACGTGATCAGGCTATATCCTGAGAGCTGTGTGTCAAGAATGATTACACAAATGGTCTTGATAGCGCGATCAGCCAACGGTCATCTAGGGGAAACAACAGAAAGGCGGTACATAAGCAAAATACAAAGAAATGCGAAATTATCACATGACGGTTATCAAGGTAGTAGATAAACGTTGTGCAGCGAGCGGAAGGGCGCTGCAAACTGAATCTGCAGCAAGCGAAATATAAGGTGTGAAAAAAATACATTTGCGGAAAGCTTTACAATATCAAACAAATGCATGCACGAAAGACGGTTTGCGACGATGAGTTAGCTACATATCTTTCCCCCAGGTTTTCGGTGACGGAGCAGACGAAGGCTGATCGGTCCATCGGAAATCGACAAAAGGTTTACAAAGTAGCGACGAAGCTAAAAAAGCAAACAGACGGCAGTAAAAAACTTCAAAAGCAACACATTAATATTTAGACACAAAACGGCACAATATTATGACTATCTGGGGCGTTGACCTCAGAGTTAGAGGTTTTTACAAGACGGTTACGGGTAGTTAGCAGAACGCTTGGCATACGAGATCGTAAGGCAATAATTGAAAGTACAGGTGCCCAAAACAAGGAGAGCAAGAAGACAAAGATAATTATGCCGTTGAGAATAGGATTTGATATAGACGAAATGAGTTGCATAAAAATGCTTTTCAAAGTTTATGAAGCTGTATCAATAACGTAATCGGGATTTGCTGAAGTTTCACCAGTAGGCCGATCTAGTAGAAACGAATTAAGCCGCTCGTGAATAAGATTAGCATCATTGATTGTGCGTAAAATTGAAGTGATGTCTTCAAAGCCAAAATCAGAAGCTAAAATCAGAAGTAGGAAAAAGGCTACTAGTTTTTTCATAATTTAGTGGATCGAAATGAACGTCAACGGGCGCCAAATTGGGAGAAAGGGGATATACGTTCGAACGGGCGTGCATAAGAGAATAGTTTTGAAAAGTGTGAAAATGGTTCGCTATCTTAAAAGTAAGAACGCAGCCGGAAATGTACGTTTCAAGATACCGAACTTCTGGATAAGCGTTTCCGTCCGGGTAAATTTGACCGAGGGTAAAGTTGCCTTCGCTATTGATCTAATGGACAAGCGGACATTAAGAAAAATGTCTTCCAAAATTTAAGGAATGCAATAAAGTGCTATTAACTGGTCGACAAACAATTTCTCACAAAACATCACCTATAGTGATAGCAACGACAGGCCTGCGAAGTAGTGAAAAAAATTGGCTCAACTGAGCAAATTGTCGAGACCGCGCAATTAATTCATTGTAGTGAACAATATGTTGGCTGGTTTCAATCTGTCGATAGAGACGGAGTCGGGTTTGCCATTGATGTTGATTAAAAAATACTTTTCTGCACGTTCTTTTACCTGAAAAGGATCTCTGTAAGGGCTTTGAAGAGGCGAGCATTGTCCATCTTTCCGGATAAAAATGTGGGAAGCGGAGAAAAGGGTTTTACCTACATAAGTCTTTTGTTCGCTTTGCGTTCGGATGGGGGTTGCAGTTAATTAATTCATTAACGTTCGTAAATTTTGAACATATGTGTCTTCAGAAAGAGACTGTTTATGGTGCTCAAAAAATTCACCTGGGAAACGGAGCGGACAGCCATACAAAATTTCTGCCGGCAGTAGGAGGAATGTTCAATAAAAGTCATATGTAGGCTGAGGAGGATCCAGCCGAGGTTTGAGTACTAGTCCCTGGGTTGGTTTGTGCTTTAAGACTGCTTTTAAGACGCGATGAAATCGTTCAACGAGACCGTTGGCTTTAGGGTTGTAAAAGGTGAAATAAATTAGCTGAGATCCCAAAAATTTGGCCAGAAATTGCCATAAATGAGAGGTAAATTGCCGGCCTTTATCGGTGGTGATCGTTTGGGGGAACCGTATTCAGATACAAAATGTATAACAAAAGCGTCGACGCAAGCATGGGAGATGATCCGTGTTAACGGGATGGTGTCAAACCATCGTGAGTAGCGGTCTACTATTTTTAAAATATAAGAATGCTGAGAGCTGACAGGCAAATGGCCAACAATATCAACGTACACGTGTTGAAATTTTGCTGTTGGTAAAAAAAATTACCATAGGGTGAAATTGTGTGGCGCTGAATTTTAGATGGTTGACAGGAAAGACAGGTTTTGCAGAAGTTTGGAATGTCTTTCTGCATGCCGGACCAAAAGAAACGACAGGAGATTAGGCAAAGAGAGGCTTTCTGACCAGGGTGGGGTAGCGAGTGGAAATTATCAAAAATATCTTTAGAAAAGGGATTGGAAATAATAGGTCGAAAATGGCTCTATGAAATGTCGCCCAATAGTTCGAGGTTGGACCCAGGAATCGATTGATACAATAATTCCAAAGAATTTGAATCGGTTATCAAGGATTGAATCGAATCATCGTATTGTTGCGCTAAGGCGATAGCAGCATAGTCAATGGGCAATTGTTCTTCAGAAATAGCACATATTGGTCTGAAAAGGTAGTCGGCCACAATGTTATCGGGACCTAAAAAGTGACAAAGTTCGGTGATGAACTGTGCGATAAAATCAAAATGACGAAGTTGTCGTAGAGACCAGTTTTCGATTGCGAAGAAATAGCATGACATAATGGTTCGTGGTCTGTGTAAATAGTAAAAGGTCCGTTTTCAATAAAATAACAAAAATGCTTGACTGCTAAATAAATGGCTAATAATTTTTTATTGAAAGTAGCAAAGCGAATTTGAGCAGAAGAAAAATTTAGAGAAAAAAAACTAATGGCTTTTAAGCGTCATTGATTTTTTGTTAAAGAGCGGCTCCACACGCGTACTGACTTGAGCAGACAGAAATCGCTGTTTTAGCATCTTTGACCGAATATGACAAAAGCACGATGCCGGCTAACTTATTTTTGATATCAAGGAAAGCTGTCTCTGCCTCCTCCGACCAAGAAAGAGACGTTTTTTTACCTTTTTTTGGAGAACTCATTTGGTTGAGGGGTCGGAGGGTTTCTGCGCAATGTGAAATAAAACAGCGATAATAATTAATCATGCCTAAAAAATGGCGTAGACCACGGAGATTGGGAGGCTTGGCAAAGGATAAAATAGCATCAATTTTGTTGGGGATGGGTTGAACGCCGTGCTGATTGATGACATGGCCCAAAAATTGTATCTCAAAAACTGCAATTTGACATTTGTCCTTATGTAAGATTAGACCGAAAGTCTTAAAACGATGCATTAAGATGTTAAGATGGATTTTATGTTCTTTCAATGAGTGAAAGGCAACTAGAATATTGTCTAAGTAAGCAAAACAAAAATCTAGGCTGTAGATTACGTCATCAATAAAGCGTTGAAAGGTGTTACCGCTGTTACGCGATCCGAAAGGCATCGTGGAAAGGTATACTCAAACAAAATCATAGGCGTTATAATAGCTATTTTGTGGCAATCTGCAGGATTTACTGAGATTTGATGATACCCCTTGAGGCAATCAAACTTACTGAAAACAATGTAGCCCTTGAGGGAATCCATTGTATCGAAAATAAGGGGTAAGGGATAGCGGTCTGGTTGGGTTATATTATCAAGAGCCCTATAGTCGCCTACCATTCGAAATTAGCCGGGTTGTTTCTTGGGAACGATGTGGATTGCGCTTGCAAAAGGTGAAGAAGAGGGGATGAGAACACTCGCATCCAGCAAGGCACCAATTTTTTTCTTAACCAAACTAAGTTGTTCTGGGGATAGGCGATGCACACGAGTTTCAACGAGTGGGCCTGTAGTAATGATGGGGTGCAGCACGCCAGGGGTGATAGTTTTAGGTTGGAGAGTATTTGAAAAATTACTTTTGTGAGAAAAGAGCACTTTTTGTTTAAATAAATCAGCTTTAAGCAAACCGAAAGTTTGTTCGCTGGCAAGTGAGGGTGATTCGAGGATGCCCTTTATTGGCAAGTCTTCGGGCTCTTGAAGAACAGACGAAACCTGTGATTGATACCACAATCGCGTCGGTAAGCTGGTCGAGACGTTGTTCGAAGATTTGATTTTGCAGCAACTGCGTGGGGTTTGAATTTAGAGAAAGCGTGGTGGCCATTTTGGCCATAATATCGTCAGCACGTTGTGCCATTAGGTCCAGGGTCGGTTGCGGGGAACCGGCTAAAATTAAACGGACTTGGGGCGGTAATCGGTTGAGAAAAAGTTTGCGTAACAATTTACCTAAGTCAGTGCCGACGTTGCACGATTCCCCAAGGAGCGTGCGTAATTCCGATAGGAGTTCTATAGGTTGACGGTCTCCCAAACCGGTTTGGTGCAGAAGGCGATCAAAACGGTTGTCGTCGCTGATTTTGAACAATTTGATAAGGCTGGTGCCCGGGGTTCCGAATACTATGCTGTACTTTGCGTATGACCTGGTAATCAAGCGTGCCCAACATCGCTGAAAAGCACAGCTGTTCCGTGAAAATGTTGGATAGAATAAATTGATGGTCGACAGCAGCCAACCATAAATGGATGCGTCTTCCCAGAGGGAGGAAAGTTTCAGATTGACTGATGCCGATTGGGTAACGTTTGGAGGAGCAGAAAAATTGAACGTCTGCGATGAAGGATAAAGAATAGGAGTGGTTAAATTGCGTGCCCACGTTTCGATTCCTATATTAGAGCCCGAAGAATGGGGTGTGGAGGATGATGAGGATAGGGTATAGATAGGTTCTGAAATTGTGGTTTGGGTGCGCGTAAAGGTATAGTTGAGGGTTGTAGTATTAGTCATATTATTCTCGGAGGTTGGAATATTGGTCCAAAGGGGGTTAGTAGTCGAGGTTGTTAAATTATTAGAACATAAAGCAGAACTAGCGGTAGATAAAACGGTGCAATAATTGGGCATCAAGGGTTCGCATTTATTACGTAAAACTTTGCGTCCACGTAAAGATATAAAGGAATTAACACGATCCATAGTGAAAATTAATTAGCAAAATTTATACACAGGAGTAAATTGAAAGCGGTACGTGAAATTTAAAATTTTTGTTTTTATAATTAATGGCAAGATGAGAGGAAGCGTAAGCAAGTGAAAATTAAAAATCTAAAACAGTAATAGCCAAAAATTTTATAAACAAAGAAAATTATCACACCTGCACATTAATTGAAAGAAGGAAGTCCTGAAATTGAGAAGATGCTTTCTTGCATCTTAGTTAAAGATGCTTTCCCACTTTCTTGACGTAGATGCTTTCTTACGTCTTTGATGTAGACGCTTTCTTTCTACTTTGATTTTGCATTCTTATTCCATTGATTTTGCATTGTAGATGGTTTGTTGCAATATATCACTGGTGGCAATGTGGCAATGAAGTGCTGAAGCTCACTCTCAGTAGCGCTCAAGTAGCAAATTATTCCTCGAAATCACTCGGGGCACCAAATTTAGCGTGAGTGATTATTGGCACACAACAAACTTTGACACCTCTTTATTAAGAAGGGGTATAACTTACAATAAACGGATAAACAACATTTCAACTTTGGACTAGAATCAAAGCTGAATTTTTGCTCAATAAAGCTGCGTGGATATTCTCGAGTCCAATTTCACAGTTCGCTCATATCAGTCTCTAATCTAATCTGAGGCAACGAATCGGTCTAGCGCGTATATGTAGTCGTAATGATTTTATATCTGTATAATTGTGACGTCTGGCCTTATTTACTGATAAAACCACGTGATCAGGCTATATCCTGAGAGCTGTGTGTCAAGAATGATTACACAAATGGTCTTGATAGCGCGATCAGCCAACGGTCATCTAGGGGAAACAACAGAAAGGCGGTACATAAGCAAAATACAAAGAAATGCGAAATTATCACATGACGGTTGTCAAGGTAGTAGATAAACGTTGTGCAGCGAGCGGAAGGGCGCTGCAAACTGAATCTGCAGCAAACCAAATATAAGGTGTGAAAAAAATACATTTTCGGAAAGCTTTAAAACATCAAACAAATGCATGCACGAAAGACGGTTTGCGACGATGAGTTTGTACAAGCTATTTTAAAATTGTATTTGTATTAAGAGATATTAAAAACGTCTCCGACATCTTTTTTGACCAAATTAGAACAAGTTTTGATATTGCTTTAAAAATAGACACGGTCATCAGACTTTTAAATTTTGTTACAAATATTTGCATAAAAATATTGTATAATTTTGAGGCCCATAACCTCTACCATAAATACTTGAGCTTACCTATAAAATTTTCCTTACTTAACTTTTATAAACAAATGCCACTTCAAATCGATTGGAGACCCACTTTTAATCTTTATGTGAGTTTAACAAAAGAATTGTAACTTTACATTAACTCAACCGACTTCTTTTTCTGTGCAAGACAAAATGATTATATCCATGATTGCGACCACCATACTAATGCCTAGATTCGGAAAAAATAAGTTTGTAAAACTATCGCTTTGACAGAGCAATAGCTCATTAATAGATCTGCTGATGCTTGACAAGTACAAAGCTACCTTCCTGACAGTGACAAGACTAAGACTTCAGTGAAAACAAGTATCACAACAAAGACGTGTCTTTTTTTTTTCTTGTAGATTTATCAGTAAAATATATTTTACTCATTTCAATAATAAATACTCAACAAAAAAAAAAAACATTTTGCAATCTAAACTCTCTAAAGCTACCGCATAAAAGAGACATATTTGAAAAATCTAAAAATATTGAATGTATTTAATAACAACCAGTACTAAATCTACGCTTCTGACCATCAATTTTAAAAATAAAGCTTTTTAGTTTGTTTGAACATGTAATTTTTAGAAGTTCTTAGAAACAATGTAAGCTAATGTGCCCCCAACAATTAATGTAAACCCGTAGGCTTATATAGAAAAAGAGCATATTTTTTTAACAGCATTAGAAGATACTTCTGTATCAAAACAAGAGCTTGACATGACTGCCTTGATTTTGCCAATTATTTAAGTTAGTTATATTAGTAGCAATTAGCATAGCAGTACCTAACTCTAAAAAAATACCTAAAAAAATGCAATTATTTTTTGTAAAAAGAAATGCACAGCGTTTGATTGGTGGTACGATTAAAATTACCCCCTTAAAAACCATTATTTACAAAAAATTGATTAGAATATGTTTAGAAGAACATTTTGAATAAAATCACGGAAGGAAATTACAAAAATTTTGACTTTTGAATTCCGAGGATTAGTGTGATAATATGACTGTTAACGTTTGATAATCTTTTTCTTTGTTTGAGCGAGACAGCTAAGCGATCAAATTTTTTTATTTCCATCGTTGCGATTGCACAACGTACTTTCTTTGTTTTAAGTCGCCCGCATGGTTGTTTGGCACTGCGTTGTTTTGAATTAGAGTTGGTTTAAAACTGCATGTCATTATTTTGTAGGATTTTGTGTTTGTAGGATGACCGTCTGACCGTTTTAACGTTTAGCTCTAATTTACCTAAGGGGGTTCTCAGAGAACCTTCCCTTTTTAAAATAGTTATAACTCGTAAAGTTCTGATGATAAAAACCTAAAATTTTGTAACTTTTTCAAAAATTTATTTCTAAATATTTTGATATTTTACTTGAGCAAATCCAATTCTTAGTTTTAGTGTAGTAGGCTATTTTTTTATATTTACCTCATGATTTTTGTACACTTTTTGCTGTGGCATAAGATGATCCTATTTACACAGAGTCACGTGAACGGCAACGTGAAAATTTAATGTTGCGGCAATATAGATTTTTTGTTGATTACTTTGTTTTGCCAACATGATAGATTATTAAGTAAGAATGGTCAAGTCAATCAACAAGCAAGTGCCGACAGACCTGTTTCGTCCCTGTTTTTTTTTTTTTTTTATATAATTTTAGTTATAACACAAGAACACAACTCAATAAATACACAATACAATAAAAACAGATGTGTAAACTTTGAAAATCATGGTGAGTATATTAGTTAATACATATGAGGCAACACATAGAGGACAAGCGAAAAAAAACTGACATTGTAATAAGAGTAATAATTAAATTTTTAAGCATATTTTGGTAGACGAAAGGAACACAGTAATTTTTTTTTTTTTTTTTTTTAACAATAAAAAGCGTGTAGAAAGAGATTAGTCAGGAGCGAAATGTGCAAGACGCAAAAATAAGATACAATTGACAATAGTAGTTTGTTTGCTATGTGTAAAATAGCAAGCGAGAAAAAATAAATAAATAAATATATTAAGTGGAAAAAAAGTACAAGTGTGCGAAGAGGAAAAAAAAAACACGTAATATTGAACAAAATATTAATTTGTTCTGATACAGAACATAGCAAGTTGGAAAGAAATAAAATAATATCAATAATAATAATGGAAAGTCAATTGGATAAAAAAAAAAATTTTTTTTTTTTTTCAAATATTTGGATTGACAGTTTAGGTAAGCTTGTATGAAATTGGAAAAAAAACTTTTTAAGTACTATTAAGAGAGAAAATATATATGTAAAGGTAAGAAAAGGGATAGAGGAATTTATTGTAAGTAGTCAGGAAAATGTTTTTCTAGAAAGGCTTTAAATTTTGTTTTTATTTTAAATTTTTCTTCAATAAGGGTAGAAGTAGGGATAGGGGTGTTAAAGGAGGAAAAACTATTTTTTAGGGTGTATAGGGAAAGTCTAATCAGTGAAGCGAGTTTGGATGTAATAATATGTGGTGTACCAATTGAATTTGTGTAGTTGAAAAGTAGTGTGTCTTGTGTAAGAAGGGTGTGTTTTTTTAAAGTGGAAGAGAGAAGGGGTTCTAGAAATGAAATTAAACTGCGGGTAAAGGAACATTGGAAAAAAAGATGGTGAGGATCATCGGAAGAAGTAAGACAGATTTTGCAAAGAAAGTCATTGGGATTACGGGGTTTGAAATTATGCTTGGAAAAGAAACATCCCCAGGTAAAACCTTTATAGGCTGTCCTGAAGGATATTTCCTTTTCCAAGTTGGTGAAAAGAGAAGGACGGGGTTTTATAAGGGTTAATCGGAACCATGTATGGGGGATAGTGTTGTTTAGAAGAGGAATAGGGTTAGGATCAGGTTGAAGGAAGGTTAGGTAGAGGGACTTGAAAGTAAGGTGTTCAATTTCATGAGGGGGGGTAGAGATCTTTTTGAATAGGGAAAGAGTTTTGGACCAGAGAAGGTTGGGTTTAGGACGGTGGGGTTGAGAGTTGTAATAAAGTTCAGGTTTAATAGGTATTATTTTTGTTCCAAGGTTATATATCGCATATGTCATCCAAAAATAAGAAAGGGGGTTGGGGGTTTTGAGAAGATAGATAAATTTCCATAGAAAAGCAGTAGAAGTTTTAAGTCCAATGTTAGGGAGGGCAATGCCACCGTCGGGTTTGGGTAGGTATAAGGAGGATCTTTTAATTGGTTCAAAAGGGGAGAAGTTCCATAGGAATTTGAAAAGGAGGGTGGTTAAGGATTTAATCTGTTTAGGAGTAGGAAGAATGATTCTTGAGAGAAAGAGGATTCTGGGTAAAAAGTGTTGATTTAAGGAGATGGTTTTGGAGTAAAGAGAGTCTTTAGGATTTAGAGTAGCCAAAGAGGTATGGGGAAGTGAACGGATGAGGTCATCCCAGTTTTTGGACAGGTCTTCTTTGTGAAAAGAAAAAGTTATTCCAAGGATTTTAGTGGAGGAAAGAGTCTTACCTTGGGGAAAAGTTGAACGAAAAGATGATAGTAATGTTGAGGAATTAGAGATAATAGAGGTTTTGGAGTGATTAATTTTAAGACCAGAAAAAGAAGAAAATTCTTCGATTATCTCACGAATTTCTGAAAAGGATTGGGGGGATGATATAAAAAGGGTCAGATCATCAGCATAATGACTGACTTTGAGTGAAGATGTACCAATGGAGATTCCTTGGATTTTAGATGAAGCAAGTATTTTTTGGGTTAAAGGTTCAATACCAATTAAGAATAAGAGCATACTAAGTGGGCATCCTTGGCGAATGCCACACTTAATGGAAATAGGATCTGAAAGATAGCCGTTTAGGTTGAGTCGGGCTGTTAAGTCAGAGAGAAGAATTTGAATCCAGTTCAGAAGAGTAACTGGAATTCCTATTTTGGAGGCGGTAGAAAGAATGAATTTGTGAGATATTGTATCGAAAGCTTTATAAAAGTCAATTTGGAGTATAGCTAATGGTTGAAGAAAGTCATTTGTATAGTTTATAGCGGATAGGATATTTAGGTGGTTATTGAAGATCTGTTTATTTGGGAGACCACATTGTTGTTGTAAAGAAATGACAGAATTCAGTAGAGGTTTGAGTCGGGATGAAATGATAGAAGAGAGGATTTTATAGTCAGTGTTTAAGAGTGAAATAGGGCGCCAGTCTTTAACAGATATAAGGTTTGGGATTTTGGGGATTAGTTTTATGAGGGCAAGGGATTGAGAGTGTGAAAGTTTTTTCTGGAGGTAGACATTATTAAAGGTTTGACATAGAATAGGTATTAGAGAAGGAAAAGAGCTGTAAAATTTTGGGGTAAATCCATCGAGACCAGGGGCAGAATTTGGGTTGAGGGTTTGGATAGCTGATCGAATTTCATTACATGTGATTAAAGGGGAGGAGGGAAGGGTTTGAAGAACTTCGTGAGGAATAAGGAAATTTAGTGAATCAAGATATGTAGAAGGATTTAAAAGTGAAGAAGAGGGTTTCCAAAGATTTTTAAAGAAAGAGAGAAAAGAGTGAAAGTTAATAGAGTTTAGTTTTTCTGTAGAGATATTAGGAGGGGGGGTGTTAGAATCAGTTGGAAGGAGGGATTTGGATTGGGTAAGGTTTTCAATAATTGGGGCTAAAGGGGATGGATCATCTATACTTGAGAGAGGGGGAAGGCGGGACCTAATTTGAGCGCCGTTTAGTTTATTTTCGTAAATTTGATTTAGTTTAAGGGTTAATTGCGATATTTCGTCATGTTGATTATATTGTTTCGCTTTAATTAAATTGTTTCTTAAGGTGTTATAGATTTGTGAGTTCTTTTTTTGTTGAATTTTGGAGTATAATATTAATTCATATTTGATTTTGGTTTTGAATAGGTCCCACCATTTAAGGGGATGCTGGATAGGGTTTATGGGGTAAGTAAGGTTTTTAATAAAAAGTTTGGTGTAGAGAAGGATAGAAGGAGAATCTAGAAGAGAATTATTTAATTTCCAATGTGAGGATCTGTATTTTTGATCAGAGGGTATTTTAATTGTAATGAGAGGAGCTTTATTATGATCTGAGAAGGAAATACTGACGTAGGTGGAAAGAGAGATGTTTGAAAGTAAGGGTGAGGGGATGTATACACGGTCTAATCTAGATATGGGTTGTGAGCGAGAAAAGGAAAAAGTTTTAGAGTGAGGGTATAGAAAACGATAAGAATCAATGAGGTCAAAGTTGGTGAGAATGGTTTGAAAGAGTATTTTGTCGTTTGTATTGGGTGAAAAGTGTCCAGTTCTGTCAATTTTATTTATTACAAGATTAAAGTCTCCGGCTATGATTAAATACCTGTTTTTGAAATCTAGATTGTGTAGGTATGAGGAAAGGGTTTTAATTGCTCGTCAGAACACTACAGCTTGTTGTTGACTCCAGTTGAAAAAGTTGAAAACTTAAAAAGCTGGAACAACTTTCTGTTTGTGGTTTTCACACCTCAAACAGCAATTTATGGACCTGAACGCTGGGTAAGCAGTTCAATGAAAACAATGCACTATCAGCGTAACTGCGATAAACACCACTAAGACGCAAGGACATACTGACGGTGGTTCCGATATGCTAAACCACAAACAAAAAGTTGTTGACTACTTAAAAATAGTCTTCCGAGAATTCCCTCTTAGGTAATCAACAGAAAAAAACATCCTAGGTAGATAAGGGTTAAGTTAAAATTAAAATTTACGTATAAGTTTAAGCTTTATTTTAAGTTCAAGTTAATGCTTAAATTGGTGTTAGTATTTAATCAATGTTGATGGTATTGGAAGTGTTGTCAATATATGTTGTTCTTGAATTCTGGTGCTAGTGAAAGAACGTTAAATTTTTAAAACAACTGTCATCAATTTAATAAAACGGCGGAAAAGATTTGACGGCACCAATCACATCATCACAATAAATATTTATGGAGGTCTTTTATGGGTTAAGTAAATGTTTATATTATTATAAAATAAAAATCAATTTAATACAAAATGCTTCAAACCTGTCTTAGAGCATCCAGCTTTATTCATTGTTTTATGAGGAAGGTTAAGATTATGTTTCAATTTCTATCTGCATAAAACAACAATTTTAAAAACAAATGAAACTTTATCAAAATTTCGACCTGCACCGACTAAACATTAAATTAATGAAAACTATATAAACTTAAAAAATTCCTATGTTTGAGGTCGGTCAGATGGTATGACGGAAGAAATATTTCTTCCTTAATTAGGTTAACTTGACTAAAAAAACAACACCTCAAGGGAATAAGATGGCCAACTTTTTTGTCGTTTTTAGTGTTGCCACATTTCATTTTTACTTTATTATTATATTTATGCTTCTGACTCGCAGGAAAGCGATGAAGGCGTTATGCAGGATGCAAGCTCTTATCTCGACGTGCTTCCGGAGAAGCCAAGATATTGCTATCCACTTAAATTTTTTTATTTTTGTTTTTTTAGCTTTATAATGATATGACTAATTTATAACTGCTTGCCAATACTGCCAAACAGGGAAAGGCCCGCAAAGTGTCTTTCCCAAGGACACAAAAAATGGCGCGAGAAGGTTTGGAACCGATACCATGTCAATCACAATCAGGGCGCTCTCAATCACTCGACCACGGTGCCGACAAAATTTACTTACAGCTGCAAAATTACTTGCGGGTGAACGTTAATTTGGAATTGATCCCCAATCACCAACGCAGATAACGAGCGCTCTAACCCTTGCACCACCTTGGTCTACCTGCTTAAAACCATACCTTTTATTATATGTATTTTCTTTGAAGAAGTTCTATCTAACATTGATATCTAACTGAGGATTCTCATCTCTGCAATATTGCGACTGATCAACACAGAAGCTTATCTAGAAATGTCGCAATGCTAGTGAGCTGGTGGAAAAACTTTTTCAAATTCGGACAGCCCCAAAGTTGAATTCAAAACTCCCGAACCGGAAGCAAGAGTGCTAACAACAAAGTTACAGTCTTTTACTTATCCTTGTTTCAAATAGTGCAACTTAATGTAAATATTGTAGATATTAAAAAAATACTTATCAAAATAGTGTAAAAGGCTTTATTTTTTTTTTAATTTGATAATTAAAGTTTGAAAATTAGTTCAACAAGTTAGATGTAAAGCAAAAATGGTGACAAAAATATTGTGAAAAGTATAATTGTATGACAAATTCTTTTTTACTAAAATTAAAAAAATCTTATTAAGAGTTACAAAAAGCAAGAAAGCTAAAGTCTCTCTATTGCAGTTTTCACTTTTTTGAAAGTTTCAAGTAAAGGTGTTTAATTTAAAACTAACTTAATAAGCTTAACCTTAAAAGTTTTTGGATGAATTAAGAAATTTCGCTCAAATTAAGCTGACAATTACATGTTAAAATTATAGCAAGATTTAAATTCTAATTAAGACCGTTTTTAACCGACCCCTGTCTGTAAATTGTACCCAATTGGAAACTCTCCCGCTGCTGTAAAAACCTTAAACTGGGCTTACCATACGTCCCAATCATTAGAGCTCTGTATCACCCATTTTGACAGAAATTGCGCTAGAAATTAATAACAGATTTCATGTGCAGACCCCCTTCCTTTTGGCTGTTTTTCGGGATCACGAGTTTTTAGAGACAAAAATCATAAAATTTGATATTGATTCAAAGCGAAGACTTTTTTTAGATAACACTTCGTTTTGAGGACTGCAATCTTAAAATCGGAGATTGATTTTAAGTGAAGATTTTTATTTTTAGGAAACATTACTCTTTGGAAATAATTTTTTTTTGTTAACGAGCGTTCCGGTTTTCCCCTTTAAAAATATGGTTGCCCTAAACTATACTCTAAAGCATGCAAAAAAGAGTAGCTAATAATTGTAGCATGGATTTGTATGTATACAAAAATAATTAAACAGTCAGACAACAAAAGTTGTAAAAGAAAGAAAACAGTCCAATTTATATACAAGCCTAAAGTTTTGAAATAATTTTTTATTAAAAACACTAAAAAATATTAGAAAATCATATTTATTTTTTTAAATACTTACAATCTTATGAAAATTGATTTTAAGTTGTTTTCTCTTTACTTTGTCACTCACAAAAATTTTTTTATCAAAATCATAATAAACATGCAAAGTGCATCTATGTCCGTAAAAGGTTGATTAGTTATTATTAAGAGTGATATAAATCAGTTCTATATAATCACAAACCAAAAAGTGCAAAGAAGCATCGTCGAACTACATTAAAATTTCACAGCAACGACCAAAATGTTTTTGTTACCACAACAACTATCTCCTTTATGCGAAAAAATAAGTACAAAGATTGATCAATTAAAATAAAGCGAAACATGAAATCGATGAGTTTCATATTATGCAATGAATTTTAAATCATGTTCTGTGTATTAATTTCTTGAATTTGCTGCAATGAACTTTGTCATGTCTTTGCTCTCAGTTAGTGGTTTCAAACGCTTTTACGGGCTGACCTCTTAACCATAAGTGATATGACAAAGATTTATTTAACGTCATGAATTGATTTGCTTCAAAACAAGCACATATAATAAACGTTTTGTAATACATTGTTGTTGTTTTTTCTTTTTTTTAAATCACGGTAATCTTGAATATTTATTTCATTGCAGGAAAACTTAGAAGTCACTAATCAAGCTTCTAATTACTACTTCGCAAAACTTGCACCAAAGCATAACGATCGAAAGGTGTTTAACATCGCAGACTTAAAATGGCCTTGACTACTTCAACTTCTCATGCTACTGTTCATTAGGGTGGAGCAAAAAATTTTTTTCTGAACTTTGAGTTGTAATAGTGATATTATGATGCACGCGGTTGCAACCACTTGCAAAGCCGCGTTGCGCCTCACTAGCCCTCAGTTACTTGTGAATCATTGTGAGGTAGGGTGCATTGTGTTGCTCAGTGTGCACTAGTCCAGTCTATCGATTTATTACCTTTGTTAAAACAATGTATAGAGATGCGTAACTTATATTTTGTCATTTTTCAGCTTTATAAACCGTTAAATTTATTCTAAATCACAATTTTTCTTAGACAAAAGCAAATATTATAATTAATTAAAATGTCTCTCAAATGCAATGTTTCTGACTGTCCCATATTTCGGAACTCACGTGATCTAAGTAAAAGAGTATTGCCAACATACTCAGATATAATGAAGTGTTATTTGCATGAAAGACAACTTATCCAGCTGACAATAATAAAGATCCTTCAGTGAGTAAAATTTCCAAACCAGTTGTAAAAAAATAAAAGATTTATGGGTACATTAATTCCGTGTGTTTCCGATAAAAAAATTAGAAGAATGATACCTGATTACAATAGCAAATATAGAAACATATTGAAACCAATGAAAGGAAAGAAGGATAATGCCAAGTTCAAGGACAAATATAGCCAGTTCAAGAGCCACGCAGATAAAACCGTATTTGATATTTTTAGTTGTAAGTGCCGATCTTTTTCAATGTGTTCTTGTGCTAGGTAGTAAAATCCCAGAAAAAAAACAAACATTTTTGACGAATCAAAGAACTTCAAGAGAAATGGCAATTGGAGGAGTTTATGCAGCTGTTTCAAAAAAAATAGCCATCCTGCAAGAAAGAAAAAGCAGATTTCAACTGTTTCAGATGAAATAGCAAAAATCTGAAGCTGATGAGCTTCTTCATCCTAAAACGTATATGAACTCTACTTCAGAATCTTCAACAGATCATGTATCTGATACTGCTGAGAACCCAGATTATTTAGAAACACCATTATCACAAATGAAAAGAAAACTAAATTTTAAAACTCCTCCAGCAAAACGAATGAATCTTGCTAGTTCTGCTTGTGACCAATCTGGTGTATCTGATCGTGCTGCAGCAATCATTGCCAGCTCCATATTGTATGGCAATGCGGGATGTTCTGAAACAAATCCTTCATTAGTACTTGATCGATCTAAAGTTAGAAGAAGTTGCCAAAAACATTGTTGTTTTCTTCAAGAAAGAAACAAAGAAGCAGATGATAACGAAAATATTATTGCTCTATACTTTGATGGTAGAAAGAATCAGACAATGATTAAAAAAGTTTGTGAAAATTCAAAAGAAATCGTACCGGAAGAACATGTATATCACTTGTCGAAGAACTCGGATCTAAATATTTTGGTCACTTTGCATTGAAAAAAGTCTCTGCAAATGCAATAGCTAATGGTATATTTAACTTCCTCTCTGCAAATCATAAAGAGAAGAATAATATTATTGCCATTGAGTGTGATGGCACTGCTGTTAACACAGGAGCAAAAAGAGGTGCCATAAGAATGATAGAGCTCAAATTAAACAAACTTGTTCACTGCTTTATATGTTAGTTGCACGCCAATGAGTTACCTCTTCGTCATCTCTTTCAAACTTTAGATGAAAAAATACATGCCCTAAAGGCTACAATGATAATATAGGTAAAATTCTTGATAGATGTGAAAAACTGGATGTCTTCAACTTCAAATTAGTTTCTTTTGATCTGCTCGATATGAATCAAGTCGATCCAAGCACTGACCAACAACATCTGTATAATATTCACCAGTCTGTGTCAACAGAAAAATTAAGTAAAGGTCTGGCTCATAAAAATCCTGGAAAAATGGCCCACTCTTGATGGTTAACTACTGCGAACCGCATATTGAGATTATATGTATCAACAGTTGAACCTTCTAAAACCCTGAAAATTATTGTTAAATACATAACAAAGGTGTATGCTCCTGTTTGGTTTGCAATAAAACATATTTCATCTTCTCAAAATGGGGCTCTTCATCTATTTAAGACAATAGAACTAACAAAGATGTTGATTCCTGATGTCAGAAACATTGTTTACCCTGTCATCCAACGTAATGCCTTTTTTGCTCATTCTGAAAACGTGTTACTGTGCATGATTAATGATGAGTCAAGTAACATTAAATAACTTGGTTGGAGGCAAATCTAGAAGGCAAGAGAGCAATCAAAAGGGAAAACTATCAGGACATTTCAAATTCCTGATCTCAACTTTGAAGCTGAGATGTATTTTGATATGAGTAATTGGCAAAAGGTGAATCTAACTGAACCGTCATTAACACGTAGTATATCTGATAATGAAATCAATCACTTGATTAGCTCTAAAGAGAAGAACTTTCCGCATCTACCATGCCACACGCAAGCTGTGGAAAGATGCGTAAAATTAGCTACTGAAGCTTCTTCTTTGGTTTGTGGACAAAATTCTAGAGATGGTTTTATTTGTTCAAAAATCAAATCACGTTAGAAAATGCAAAGTTGTGTAACAAAACGAGAGTTTAAAGCTTAATTGCTGATGATTTAAATGGAAGGAAGAATGGGTTGGGCTAAGGTGGGGCCCGAAGTACAGCTACCTCCTCGTGGTGGTTCCTGGATTAACTCAGAATTTATGTATTGAAATCAGAGTTAAACTGAGAGCTGTACATTTTATAAAAATCTTTTATCAATAAATGTGTTTTAGGTTATTTTAAAAAACTAATATATATTATATAAGTAAAATCTAGATTTCTAAAGAAAAACACGCATTTTGCATCATTTATAAATATTTTTATCATAATGGCTGCACCTCTAAATGTTCAGCTATCCAAAAATGTTTTTAATATTTGTTTCCTACAAGTCACCTTAATTGAAATATCACTGTTACAAACTAAGAAATTACAATAAATTCGATAGAAACAAATTTGGAGGAAAGATATATTTTATATATTTTTACAAAATAAAATATCATGGCGGTACCTGAAGATATCACTTATACGAGCTAGGATTTTAGCATAAGGATTTTCTAACACCGCATCACCATAATTTCACTATTACATAGCAGTCTGAGAAAAAATTTAAAAACGACCATTTTCGTTCCATTATACTGTGTTCATGGCGTATTCATTTAAAAAGAACATTTGTTTGAAATAGTTGTCAAAGCACAAAGTGCGTTGATAGCTGTTAATATAATAATGCACACATACTACTACTTGATTTAAACTTGATATATTGGATTTATAAAAATGACATTTACTGCTTCAGCTGAATGGTAAAACTTCTTTTATGAGCGCAGCAACGCTATAAGTTTGCAGTAATGATGCTCGATAAAGAAAAAGCAAGTGAGCAAACAAAAAACAAACCTTAACAAAGTTACTGATAGATTGTTAACAATAATTTTTTTTATGTTTTTTTTTCGCTCTATTACAAAGGGAGCCAGCTTTCAGCAGTGGTTTTCAACCTTTTTGCTTGCACGTGCTATCTAGACATTTTTCTTTACATAACGAACGCAAAATTCATCACAAAATCAATTGTTTTGATTTTTTTTTGATTTTTTAATTTTTGTCCGAATACTCATATGTCTCCTAGAAACAAAAAGGTCTTTGCCAAAAATCTTGCCCTAGTTTTTTACTTTTCGTCCCAAAACTTATATGTTCACTAAAAAAAAATGGTCTTCTTTGAAAATCTCTTAAAAATCTTGCATATCTAAAAAGCACGATATAATTCTAGTACCTGTTTTAGATATCTATGGAATCTAAAAACTATTCGCATACCACCTAAAAAGGTCTCACGCTCCACTAGTCTACACAAACTGTTTTAAAGAAAAACAAAATTTGTTTTGAACGCTTATTTTTTTGTTCGTTGTACAAATTGCACACGAAACAATCTTCAGGTTGGTCTTTCTGCGATAGAAGTAAGTTTGCTGTTCCATACCACCGATTGGTGAGGAGCGCAAGAATTTTAACTAAAACTGCTCTTAGCATAGTTTTAGGATGATTTTTTATATTGCTAAATTTTTTAACACTAGAAGGACCAATATTACTATTTAGAAGGACCAAATGCGTCAATTGACCACATCCACACCAACCTTCGTTTCGTTATAAAAGCGTACAGTTTCAGGTTTACGCTTCTGATTATTGTGCTCTGGAATAACAACGTCTTTATGTAGCGTGCTCAGAATGTTTATATAGTTCAACTGTTTGCACTGATATGAAGTGATGGTTGCTGTAGTGTCCCCTGTGGACTGAACAACCATGGTGTAATGCAACCTATGCTGCATCTTCAATAACTTTAGAATTTCCCTTTGGTTCGCTCAATTCGTCCTCACCAAACTGCGGTGCCATTTTGTGAGTCTCAAAGAAAGTTCGAAGGAAGTGAAGTAATTGTCACACGTGACATTGAAACTTTGCCTGAATAAAGACTTATTTGCTTTATCACCGCATCCGTTGACAAGCTGGCATCTCCATTTCTTGTCAAATCCTTCCCAATATAAAGAAATCCGTTGTATAGATACTTGCTTTCTATATCGACAACCCTCCAAAACTTTATGCTGAACTTACTAATTTTTTGGCATATATTAAATAAACTTACACCTGGTCCTGCAAGGAAGCCGTTGCTCAAAGATGGTTGTATTCACATTGGGATTGTAGGCCTTCTGGCAATTCTCTATAAACGGATTCTATAGCAAAGATGCCAAGCAAAACTTTTCTTTTTCCAAATTCTTCTCCTGTCAGTTTTTAAATCAAACCTGAATTCACGATTTCCAAGAATTTCCAAGAATTTCCAATGTGGTATAGTAGCATTAAACAAGAGGATCCTCAAAATTTATCCCACGTATATTTTATAGGTAAAGTCCTTCCACCAATTACTTCACGTGCCACAATGAATTCCACAAATTTGTCCAGTTCATCTAAGGCAACCGTCCAACTATTGTTTCCAGTGGCACGATGAGCCGTAGTGTAGTGCACTTCTGATTATTCCTCAGCATGGGATCGTTGAAAAGGATGCGAAACAAAGAAAGAGGACTGGCGCGTATGATGCGGGATGTGAAATATGATATACGGTCCTGCACGAATTTTAACAATATTGTGCTGCTGTAGTCGTCTAGCAATGACTTGGGAGGTAGCCGAGCAACGCCAGTGAGATCCGTCTTTGCCCAAAAGGGTTTGTCCATTATTATCATTGCTGCTTTGAGAACGCGCACCATCATCTGTATATATTGGTGCTTCCTGGTCAGTATATATTTGTCATCTAAATCAGAAGAATCCGCCGCAATCACAATATTCACAATCACATTGCTGACTTTATCAGATTTGGAATTTGAGTACTCGCCATCAGAAGACTTTAAAACAATATTTTGCAACGCTTCCAACGCTTGATCAGCAGCAAACTTTTAATACATTTTACACGCATAGAAAATACTATATCAGTAATTTACTTGGCTTTTGACCTATGGAAACACAACCCATCGTTAGACACTATGTAAAATAGTTGTAGCACAAATTATTTAAAACTTGCTGCTCTGCATTTCAAACTTGAGTGCAAAGAATAAACATATTATTGTCTAGAACAATCTATCAAGTGCTTTCCTGACTGAGATGTAACCTAGTCAAGGTAATAACAATAGCCCTCAGATACAGCTTGTCCTCTTCTCCATATTATTTCTCACAATATTAACTTCTATCGCACCAATATTCGCTACACTAAGTTAGCTATACCTAATCTTCTTGTACTTAACGCAAAATAAAAAACTACTACGTATTGTCCCACAGGTCCCCGAGTTATGCGCTGTAAATTTTTGACAACACATATATATTAACTTAGCCGGTGACGCCAAGAATGGCTAGATGGTAGGTGTTTTCTCGCAGCCTGGGCCGTAATCAAGTCTGTTTATTGGTGTTAAAGATGACAGACGGAAACCAAACCTACCAAAATGAAAGGGTATCCACCCATTCCGATGTTTAGTGTGGGTCTGCTAATCGGCAAACGTCCTTTTCAGGACGGGGCAATGCTTGGATAAAACTGCCCTTTTCAGGGCACATTGTCAACAAGTTCCGAAGACTCACTACTCTTCAGATAAACATCGAAAGTCTTACTGCAAGCAAGATGAACGTTCTTCATCACCTCGCTATGCAGTCTGAGGTACTCGTCATCCTACTGCAGGAGACCAACTATTGCACTGATGCAAAGAAGTTGATACTTCCAAACTACCAACTAGCTGGGTGTTCTTTAAGCAGGAAGCATGGCCTTGCCACGGTTGTCCACGAGCGACTGAGATACACGCTTTTGGACCAATCTCCACTGACAGCGGAGATCGAGTGGCTGTGTGTGGACGTTGATGGCTATAAAATAGTCAACGTCTACAAACCATCGCCAACGCGATTGTGAATTCTGGATCTCCCAGTGTTTCCTCATCCCTGTCTTTACGCTGGCGATTTTAACTGTCGTCATGCTGACTGGGGTTACGATGATAACAGTCCGGACGGTGAGTGCTTGGCTAGCTGGGCAAGTATTAATTGTCTTGCCCTCCTATATAATGCCAAGGACGCTGCCAGTTTTTATTCCGGCCGCTTGAACACTGGAAACAATTCAGATCTAGCTTTCGCTAGCGTAGGTCCAAACAGTCGCTTACCGGATATACGTTTCCTTGAAAAGTTCCACAGGTCACAACATCGACCTTCGCTTATTACACCACCAAGTTTTGCTATGGCAGTGCCAAGCATGCCTGTTAAGCGATGGAACTTCCGGAAGGCCAAATGGAGTAACTACATTGCTTTGACGAATAAATTTGTAAAGGCTTTGTTGCCACCTGATTCACTTGATGTGGATGTGGCTTACCAGGACTTCTGTAACACGATTAAGAAAGCAGTCAAAAAGACTATCCCACGCGGGTATCGAAATAACTATATTCCGTGTTGGGACGCAGAGTGTGAATCCCTCTATTAAACTTTCCTGCAGTCTCCTCAGGCAGACGACTCAAGTTTGGCTGCTACAGCTCTGCTTGCCAAGCTTGACAGGAAGCAGAGGGATTGATAGTCCGAGGCAGTTCGGAGTATTGACTTCCCACACTCTAATCGAAAAGCATGGAGTATTTTGAACAGCCTTACTGGTAGGTCACGACACTCTTCTCGTCACTGTCTCATTTCAGCCAATGGTATTGCATCTCAGCTGGTTAGAAATGGGAAATACGAGGCTGTTGACCGCAAGTCATCTCGACTTGTCTTTCAAGAAGTGTCTGACATTTGGAGGGCCACAACACCAAACGCAGTAAATATTTCAGACAATTTTTTACAGAGAGAATTTGCTGCTGCCCTCCAACATTTAAAATCAGGTAAAGCTTTGGGACTTGATTCCATGTGCCCAGAGCTTATACTCCATGTTGGAGCTGCTTTGAAGTCATCGTTACGTGACTTCCTCTCTTCCTGTTTGCGCCGACTCAAAATTTCCAAGGTTTGGAAAAGAGCGCTTGTAGTTGCGATCGCAAAACCAACAAAGCCCGTGGGGGACCCAAAGAGTTATCGACCGATATCTCTGCTTTGTGTCCCCTACAAGATCCTCGAGAGGCTTATCTACGTCCGCGTTGAACCATTAATCAATCCACTGCTCCCTAAAGAGCAGGCCGGATTGCGGAATCGGGAAGTCAACCGTAGATCAAGTTGTTCTGCTAACCCAGAACATCGAGGATTCGTTTGAGGCTAAAAAGAAGGCCGGTGCCGTATTTGTCAATCTGACCGCTGCTTATGACACTTTATTTTTATGCTGCTATCCATGGTGAAATTGTTTTTTGAAGGCAAAAAAAATCATAATTATATATAATAACTATATAATTGTGTATAATAAATAATGCGTTCACAGCTGTTGAGATCATAATGCATACAAACTGCTATTCAATTTAGACTTTTAATATTAGATTTAAAAAATACTTTTACTGCTTAGTAGTATAACTAATAATAAGCGCAACAGCTCGATCTGATAAAAGCAATTGAACAAATAAAAAACAGATCGAAGTTACTGATAGATTGTGCCATTGTTTAAATAAAGACGACAAGTTAAACAACGATGTAGAAATTTGAAGAGCATTATCAAATTAATCATTAAATAGAACAAGCCAGCAAAACACAAGTTACACATTCAAGGTTCTCTACCATTCCAACCAATGGATATGCACACAATCGTCCATAGCAGACATGTCAAATTAGTGAGCCTATGCGGCCAAATCTGTAAAATTATTGCTCAAAAATTGCCCGCGAGTAGCAATCCGGTAGCAACAATGTGAAGACTTTATTTCTGATATTTACTTTGATTTCAATGTAAAATTTTAAAATTTATTTCTCTAGATTCTAAAATTTGCACTTCATATTTCTCTGTTTTTAAAAGTTTTACAATAAAATCAAACTAAAGACAAAAAACTCTCCGCTGGAATTGGATGACCAATCTCGGCCCCGCATAAAGTTGTGTAAAAGCTATTTTTTATATAAATTTTTGTTGAAACCAAAGTGAAGACTGATATGATTGGTAATCGAACTTGCCATTACCAATTGAACTAATTAATACAGCGTGCATCTTTTGTCGCACCATGATTACTACATGCTGCAGCGGCTTTCCGTTTTCTTTCTTTTATCTATGTTGTAGTGGTTTACGTTTGGTAGGTTATTGGTTATCTTAGAGTCTTATGCTATTAATTCTATTTTGTTTAGACGTGCCTCGTTTTTAGTTTATTAAACCTTAACTTAGGCAATGTTACGTGTTATAGTTTCGTAACATATAATCAAAACTAAATAAAAGACCAGCATCCATTTAGTTCTTGAACTTTATATGGTTTTTGTAGATAAAAACTAGTTCTAAATCTCATTGATATTTTGATTTTAAATTGAGCATCTATTACAAATTCTTTAAAAGGCTTCGGGGGCCACGAGTTTGACATGCCTGGTGTACAGTTGGTGGTGCGGTTGGTATCTTTGCTATACTAACATATTATATAACATGCTTTCCCTAAAAGTATTTTTAAATGATATTTTGAAGATACAGTTTAAAAACTGTGATAGTAAAATTTTAGCAATCTGCTGCGCTAACCGAACATTAAATTTGTTTTTCCTAAAAATTCCTTTATTTCACTGCAAAAATATTTTAAAGATAAAAAGATTTCTTGACTCAGCGATAGTCAACTATACCCAATCAAGATCCTTACGTAAATCAAAAAAGCAACTCTAATCTTTGGTCTTAAGAAAGTGTCATATTTAAAATATAATATTTGATATTATTTATAACCAGTGATGGCTTTTGTACGGTGTAAATGGAGCGGTTGCACCGCCCCCTTCCCCCTTAAGCAAAAAATTGCTTTTTTCTTTTTTTTATAGTTCACTATATTTTTAAAATGAAAATGGAGGTTTGGAGATCGATTAAAATTTATGACCATTTTTTAAAGATCACTATATTTTGGGAACAAAAAACTCGAAATGTACCCCCCTGTTTTTCCTACACAGGGCCCCCTTTTTGTAATGCCACCACCGTTTATAGCAATTGAATCGTATAAATATTTTATTATTGAATCGAAATTTTTTTGCCATAGCTGTTACTCAACTTTGAGATAGTTTCTATTACTTTATGCTCTTGCTTTTACCACTTTATAAGATTGTTATAACTTTTACCCCTTTGTGTTTTAGCTTTTATTACGTTATGCTAAAACTTTGTGATAAATTTGTTGACACACAAGTTTAAAAAAACTGATTCCGATTATTGGTGAAATAGTCTCGAGTTACTTGTCAGCAGATAGCAATAGCAGTTTGACAATATAAAACTTTATATCGGGGACGCCCGATCTTTCAATCGTCGCGGGCGGAATTTTAGTCCGCAAGATTACCGCGGGCCGCAATCCGTGCAATAATCAAAGTGAAGACCTTTATTGTCTTTATCTAATTTTTTGATTGAGAGAAATGCAAAACCAATTGGTTTCCTTCTTATAAAGACAAAAAAAATCTTCATGAAGAATTGGTATGATATTTGGCCAGAACAAATTGTTTCGTCTCCTTTTTCTTCTAAGACAACTTGTTTCCACTTGCTCTTCATTGTTTATTAAACCAGTAAGTGATGAAGATATCATAAGAGAAATTAATTTATTAGACAACTGTAAATGTGATGATACATATGATATACCTGTTAAAATTCTTAAATTAAGTAAAAACGTAATAGCACCTACATTATGTTATTTAATCAACAATTGTATTAATAAAGGTGTTTTCCCAAGTGCATTAAAAATTGCCAAAGTATTACCAATTTATAAAGGTGGTGATAGAGACATTGCTTCAAATTATAGGCCAATTTCCATCTTACCCCACTTTTTAAAAATTTTTGAAAAAATTCTTAAACATAATTTAACTGATTTTATTAATAAGTACAAAATCATATCAGAAAATCAATATGGTTTTCAGGAAAACAAAAGCACTAGTGATGCACTTATTGAACTAGAAAATTACTTGCGTTATCAGCAGGCAAACAATAAAATTACTTGTGGAATTTTTCTTGATTTGAAAAAAGCTTTTGATACAGTAGACCACACTGTTTTAAAACAAAAATTAATTGCAATAGGTATTATGGGGCTATCTTTTGATTTAATTTCTTCATATCTAGCAAACAAATACCAATTTACATGTATAAATTCAACTAAATCAGATAAAAATTTAATAAATCATGGTGTCCCACAAAGTAGTGTCCTTGGCCCTGTTTTATTTCTCCTATACATAAATGATCTTCCAAATGTTTCAAGCTTAAAAACTCTTTTTTTTGCTGATGATACAGCACTTTTTGCCTCTGGTAATAACTCATCTTCAGTAGAAAAAGTTGTCAATGAAGAACTTCAAAAAATTGAAAATTGGTTGCTTAAAAACAAGCTTACTTTAAACACCCAAAAATCAAGCACTATAATGTTTGGAGAAAAGAAAATTGAAAATAACATGATAAACATTCATATAAATAACAGTCAAATTTGCCAAAAAGACGAAGTTAAATACCTGGGAATTGTAATTGATAAAAATCTAAAATGGAAACCACATATAGATAAATTAACTACCCAAATATCTCAATCTGTGGAAATGCTGTATCATTTAAAAAAATACCTTTCCTTTAATAATCTAAAGCTCGTGTACCATGCACTTATAAAAAGCAGATTGCAATATGGCATAGTTTTGTGGGAAAATGCAAATCAATCAGCACTAAAAAACCTTAATAAAATGCATAATAGAGCTATACGATACATTAGTATGCAACCATATAGAACAAGATTAAATAAATTGTATGCATTTTCTAAATTATTGAAGGTAAATGAATTGTACCAATACTCTGCAATGAAATTCATGTTTCGATTACACAATGACAGAGAGTTTAAAGATAAAATCCCTTTAGTAAATGAAATTCATGCTTATAATACACGGCAATCAAGCAATAACAACATCTTTATTTCACATTTTTTGGCTTGTAAATCTTCTAATAGTCTTATAGTAAATTGTATGAAAATGTGGAACAAGCTGCCAATTAATATAAGAACCGAACAAAGAATTAAACCATTTAATAGATTATTGTACAAATACCTGCTAGATACCTATGAAATTTAATCAACATCCAAATTTTACCCATATAAATTATTAATTCATAGTATTAATGCAAAATGAACTACATGCATAATGCATAAGGTGTCCGGCGGGTTAGCTCAGTGGTAACATCCGCGACTCACGTGCAGAACGACCTCGTTCGATTCTCCGTAACGTCGATTGAGTGATACTCGTTGTGCCCTTCGGAAAGGCACTTCACGAACATTCCGAGAAATGTGGTCAAGCTGCTTACCTTCAATGGTGACCGCGGTTAATTCACAGAAAGCAGCAAATCAGGTGTGTGTGGAACACAACGCCATACGAATGTTTGTTGTATGTCTTTAAGGTTTTACTTTAAGAAATATTATGTTTTGTATTGCTCTTTGTGCACCTCTTTAATCCTTAATTGCCTGCTGAAATCTATTGTTTTTTGTTTTATGCTAACTGTCTTATTTCAATAAATTTTATATTGAGACCTATTCTGTTGTTTGATTTAATCTTATTGGCCTTTGTTTTGTTTTGTTTTTGTACTTTTCTTTGTTTTTTTATGCTCCTTTTCATTATTGTGCTGTTGGATTTGTGCTATTTGTATCTACTCTGAAATCAGTTATGTTGTTTGTTTTATGCTACTACCTTTATTTTCAATTTAATTTATGGTAAGATCTATTTCTGTTGTTTAATTTAATCTTATAAGCTTTTGTTTTTTGGTTTTTTTTTTGTCCTTTTACTGCCGGTTTGATTGTTTGATTGTTTGTTTTTTTTTTTCCATCGTCGTGCTGTCGTTTTTTACACTATTTGCCTTTATTTCAAATCGAATTTATGCAGAGTTATTTTCTGTCGTTTAATTTTATCTACATGTATGCGGCCTTTGTTTTTCTTGTTGTTTGTTTTGTTTTCATCATGTTTGTAAAGTGATTTATAATTTTATTTTAATTTATGAGGTAAAATGTCTTATGCTAATGTTTTTCTAAGTTAATAATCAATTTTACATACCAAAAACTTAATTTATTAAATTGCTTGTAATGAAACTTTTAAATAAGCTGGGGGTAGTGATTAAATGACTTTTGTCCCTTCCTACCCCTGCATCACATCTTTAACAGTGCTCCTTGATTTGATATATATGGCTTATTATCAGTTTGTTTTAATTTCAAAATGTAAAATTATTGTTTTTTTTTGTGTTTTAAGCGGTAATTTATTGAAAAGATTTGATGCAAATAAAACAGATCTCTCTCTCTCTCTCTCTCCACATATTGTTGTTATATCAGAAATTAGTTTTTTTGCTAGTTAATTTATCCGTTCACAATACACAATTGTACCATGTAGGCTTCCAATATACCATCTTTCAATCTAAAATAGGATAATAGCCTCGTCACGAACTTTACTTGTCTATTTTTTATTTACTTCGGGTTAAAAAATAGTTTGCCGCGAAACTGAAGCTTTTAATACAGTTAGATTTGATTCTTTTGAAAACTTTTCTACGTAGACAGACAGACACAACTGACTCTAAACATAACTTGGCTCCCTCGCTTCACCAACTTCAAAACGATTTCAGTGATAAACTTAATGTTATATTTCTATAGAATTAAACTCCAGAAACACTACAACGCATAAACACGAACGACGTAAACTGCAATGCAACAACTGCAATCACTGACTGAATCTACACCAGAAGAACTGGAATTTCACTGAAATTCACACCGGAATAACTGGAAGAAAATGAAAACAAAATCCACGTATGCATAAGATCACGTCACGCAATGCCGATTTTTCCGAATATGATTGAAATGACGTAAAAAAGAGTTTATCAGCGGTTATCGTTCGCATTTAACAAAAACAGGCAATTAGAGAATTGTGACGCAACCAGATTAAATGATTAGAAGTCTAATAAGTGATACTCGAACATCGAAAAAGATCTAGGTGCTGCAGGTCACGTGCTCTTAATTTGCTTGACATGTGCGTATGATTACAAATGATAAAACGAACAATTAAAACAATGATGAAACAGCTTGCTAATAAGTTAAGTAAATTTACTTAAGCGGGGAATTTTACCGACTGCAATTATTACTTGGCCATGAAAATATTACGTCATAATAAAAATTTAAATTATTGAAAAAAAAGAAAAGTAATTATCAATATCTGAAGTTAAGATTATATTGCAAATGAAGTGTGACAAGCCTATCAATATTTTCCTTCATTAAAGGTATGTTTTTTTAAGTTTTGGTTAAATTCAATAAAATTTAATTTTTTATCTGTAATTTTATTTAGTAACATTATAGAAGATAAATAATGTTAAAAATAGTAAAAAACAAAAACACAACGCAGAAAAACAAACTTATAAAAACAAATGAGGGGATGATTACGCATTCAATTTTACCGTTTGATCCAGAAAAATCACTTTTCCAGAACAAAGGCAGTTACCTGAAACGTCATTATAAAAAAACCACAAAAACATTAGTGAACAACGTAGATTGTTCTCGTTATTACATATGCATTTAAAAGATTTGCGGTATATGCTTTGAAAAACTTTTGGCAGGAAAGTGACGGAGGCGCTAATACATAGGGCAAGCAATTACTCTGACCTGCTTTCTGGAGATGCCAAGATATTACTGTCCACTTGTAATTTAATTAGAAATATGGCTGTTATTTAGAACTGCTTGCCAAGACCATTAAGCAGAGGAAGTGCCCCGTAAGGTGCCATTTCAAAGGACGCAACAGAATCGCGCGAAGGGGTTTTGAACCAAGATCAAGTTGATCATAAGCACGGCGCTTTAACCACTCGACCAAGCTGCCAAAATTTTTGACGAATTAAGCTTTTACACAAATTTTTTTGTTGTTGACAAATAATGATCTTTGTTAAATCACTTCCTATAAGCCTATTCGCTCTTTGTTTTTACGCTCTTCGTTTCTTGAAAACTGTCTTAAAATATTATTCATATGATGTAAAATGTAATTCTTCTGTTGTATCTTTGCACGAATACACATGTTTATTAAATAACAATAATTAAAATTCATAAAAAATACTTAGCCAAAAATAACCGTATTGAAATAAAATGCTTTTTAGTTCGTTTACTGCAATAGCTTGACTTTGAACTGACTGATGAACCGAAACAGATGCGCAATTTAAGTTGTTACAATTATGCTTGGAGATACGCGTGTCGAATAATTGTTTGAGAAGGCGCTGATTAAGATTAAGAAGCGTTTGAGAAAACACTACGTCATCGATTGCACAATATCACAACATCTTCCTATAATGATGAACGTCAACTAGGGAATTTTTGGCTTTTCTTGATACCAGGTATATTATTAAAATCTTTATTCATGCTCTTCTGGTAAAATCTGAGTTAAATTGCTGTTAATTCTTTATTAAAAAGTAAAAACAATAACAAAAAACTCAACGTTTCGGTGTACTATGTTTCAGTAAACCTTCATCAGGAGATTAAGCAAAACATAAATATCATCCAAAATAAAACCACAGTGGCATGAAAAAAAGGAAAAAATATTTAAAATACATTATTGATTTAAAACGACATCTAACGGATTCAGAATTTTAAATTATAATAAGCATTTGGATAGAAACAATTGGTTTTATCATTAAAAGCATCATTATTAAAATGAATAAAAAAGGACTCCAAAAATCTTCTTTTTATATAATCTGCTTCTTTTGCCAAAATTTTTGAATTATTCCAATTCATATGATGCTTTTCCGAATATACATGTTTTACTAGAGCAGATTTGTTGTTTATATCATTATTTTTTAATCGTGCTAAATTTTTTGAATTCACATCCCGCATGTGTTCTTTGCATCTTGTAAGAAATGCCCTACCAGTTTCACCAATATAAATGCCAACACAATCTAAACATGGAATTTCATAAATTACTCCTGGCTGTTGCTTTGGTTCAATTGAATCTTTTAAGTTGGGTAAAATTTGCTTGATTGTTTGAAAAGGTTTTGTATATACTCTAATATTTTGTTTTTTAATTATACGACTTAAAATTTCAGTTAAATCTTGAAAATAAGGTAGGGTTCCTTTGCAGTTTTTGCTTATTTCATGTTTCTCAATTTTATTGGATCTGAATCGATTAAATGTTTTCTTTGTAAGTTAATTTGGGTAGTTGTTGTCTTCTAAAGTACGTCGTAGCATTTCTTTTTCTTCATTAAAATCTTTTGAATCTGTAATTAGTTTAGCTAATCTGTTTAACAAACTAATAATAATACCTTGTTTTTGTTGCTGTGAATGACAAGATTCATAATTTAAATAACGATTAATGTGAATTTCTTTTCTATATATTTTGGTTGCCAATGTTCCACTTTTTTTCTTCATGACCAATATATCTAGGAATGGTAATTTGTCTTCTTTTTCATATTCGATGGTAAATTTGATACTTTCTTCAATGCTATTTATATGAGCGAAAAAACGTTTTACGATATCTGATTTTAATATTACAATTGTATCATCTAGAAATCTTGACCATAATTTTGGAGGGGAAAAAAAAAAAGAATTTATTGCTTTTATCTCAATGTGCTCCATAACCAAATTTGCAATAGTAACAGAAATAGGGGAGCCCATTGGAACACCAAATATTTGTTGATAAAATTTTCCTTGAAATTTAAAATAAGTATTGTACAAACAGAAGTCAACTAGGGAAGCTTTGAATACAAATATAACGTCTTTGGTTTGATCCGACTCGGAATCGAACTCAAATGTAACGCTGCAGAGTCAAAAGTTTTACTCATTTCAGAGTTCATGAATCGAGTTTAGTTTTTAAAAATTGAAAAGACTCGGACTGGACTCTCCAAATAGCACTTTACGGTCGGAAGGAAGATGGGCAGACAGCATAGACTGGTCCGACGCTGTGGTTTCTCCGACACTTTGCTCTTCGGTCCGACTTCAGGTCAAAGTGAGGTGGACAACGTCGGATAGACAACCAAATAGCTATCGATCAGAGTGGCATGGGTTCAATTCGTTGTATAAACATTACTTCTATATTCTTTTAAGTTTTTACGTGCTAATTGTTGCAATTTGCATGGCACGCTGTTAGTACTAGTGTCATGCATAGAACATTAAACACAATGTATTAGTGGGATTGTATCGAGGTGACTGCAGACAGGACAGTGATGTTACCCAGTCAAACAGTTATGCTGGGCCTGTAAGGGCCCTGTGAAAGCTCTCTGTAAGGGACGCACCCGTATTGATTTGACCACGGACACTGCATTGATACCGCATGAGGTTGCTGCACGAGTACAAGTGCAAAAATAAAACTTGTAGGTTTATCTTATTAAATGTTTAAAAAAATGGAGCCTTGAGCATGAAGCGCTAAGCCACTTAAAACCCATTCAAGGCCACTGCATTGCTCGCAGCCAAATCGGTACGGGCTGCGTACAAGCTGCTTTCACAAGACCCTTGAAGACTTTATAGCATTGTTTCATCCGTGGTATACAGCAAAGATGGTTGCTACCACATCTCGAATATTTTCCATCCACAAAAGTTTATAAAGTTTATGATTAATAGCAGCAGGGCCGTATTAATATTTTTGTAAGCCTAGGGCTAGTTTGGAAAAAATTGCATAAAGCCGAGAGCATTTTTTTGGTTTAAAATTTTTGAATTCTTTGTTAGAAAGATTAAAAAACAATGTTTCTTCGAAGCTTTTGCCATAAAGCTGAATTATTTCAAAAATTTTTGCAAAAAACCAAAATTTTGTTTTGTTGGAGTTGCAACCTAGCGAAAAATATGCAATAGAAATATTCTAAATTTTGTAAAAATGTTTGAATTACATTATTCAGTAACAATAAATTTTTGCACAGATTTTTAATAGTCCAACTTGTGCTGATTACGCATTTTGACGCCTTTTTCAAACATCCAATCATCTTTTTTCAGCTTTATTAAACAATCAATTGAATTTTTTTTCGTTCATTCTAACGTGTAATTAATATTCTCATTCTAACGTGTAATTAATATTCTCATGACAAGTGTTGGACAAAAAACTTAGATACGAATTTTTTTGGGCTATTTTTAAATGCTGTACCACACAAATCACTTGTTTAAATAATTTTATTTACTGTACTCCATTAATAACAATTTTATCACAATTATGATTATAAAGTCGGCTATGTAACAACAGGTGAAAGAACTTAAAATTATAGCTTATCATGGTGTTTATTTTAGTTTTTTAATTTGTTTATTTAAGTAATTTGTTTAACTCCAAACATGCAAGGACGCTACTACCTAACGTGTTCTAATTTTTCTTTCTTTTCTGTCTTTTTCGAAATTAGCAGGCAGTGAATGCAAACCTCCTTCAATGTTCTTCTACTGTTTCTTCTTGTTTTGTTTTTTTTTTTTGCTTAATTTTAACAAAATAAACGTCAAAACTTGACCCTTTGAGCGCAACACAAAAAAATAATGAGAAATGTGAAAACGCAATTAAAATAACCACGAATACAGAACAAAAAGAAAAAAACAGTTTTCAAACTTTTAGTCGGCATAATAGCATGTATTTGATTACTAATCCTCATAAAAACGAAAAAAGAGAAAGATTGTGAAAACATTGTAAAAAAAGTAATAATATTTTTGTAGGAATAAAAAACACCAGCAACAAATGGGTTATTTTTCTTCAACTTTTATTTTAGGTGTTTTTAATATTTACTGATTTGGTGACCAAGCACTGATGTGGTGACAATTTTTTTTTGCATATTATAACGTATCTCTTTTAACTGCCTTTTCGCTATTTGCAACCTTTGCTTTATTTTGTTTTCATTTATCAATTGCTTTTTTGGATGCAAATAAAAACAAACTTTTGCTACTTAATAGTAGCACTACTACTTTTACTATTTGCAATTCAATTTGTTTTGAAACGGAATTTTATGACCGAGCTTCGAATTATTAGCCCACTACTTTATATCGTCACTGCTTAAATCAGCGGTTCTCAAACTACTTTAAGATTTTTTGGTGGCTATCCTTTACAATCTTTTTGGTGATTTGCGGATTCTTTTAAATTAGCCGCAATTAGCATATAGAGCATTTAACTATACACTTTTGAAAAACAATTTTTTATTAAACAATGGCAACTATGCATTCTACTTATTTATTTTTTCTGAAACAAGAATATTTTTTTTGAAATAATTATCTATTGAAAGAATGTTGACTTTATCATCGATGTAGGGGAGATCGGGCTAAAAGTAACAAGGGTGAATAGAGTAACACAGCAAATTGCGCGCTTAAAAAACAAAAATAAACAAAATTTTTAGCGCTAAAGTGGTAGTTTATAATGAAGGGTCACCAGAAAAAATGCTTGGCAGTTTTTATTGTGTCGAGGTTTTGAGAAAAAGAAGCTGTTTTTTGAAGGTAAAAGTAAAATTTTACAAGTTAAATTTTGTCTTTATTTTGGTTTAAAAAATAACTTATTTAGAATGATTTTTGCAAAGAAGTGAAGAGAAATTATTGAAGATTTAAAGCATTGGTTACTTAAAAGGTATGTGTTTTGGCTTTTTTCAAGAATTTAAAAAAATAATCTACTGCTACACTTAAGGGAAATTGTAACGGAGTGTTACTATTTACCCTGCTAAACTTCTCAAATTTTGAAACACGTTTGATTCTAAATAAAGCTCAAAACACATATATGTTGGTTGTATTAGAGAAATGAGAAACTACAAAAGAAAAATAGAAAGAGGGAAAACCAATTCGGTCTTATTAAAGAGAGCTGCAGAACTAGTTCTGCTGTAAAACAAATCAATTTTGTCTGTAGCAAATGACTATGAAATATGTCATGTCGCTCTCTTCAGGATATTAAAGAAGTTAAAATGTAAAAGTACCATTAACATAGGCATGCTTTATTAAAATTACACATATACTACTGCATATCACTGGAAAATATATTATATAGTACATTTTTAGATTTAAAAAGTAAGTTTTTAAAAAACTGCATTCTAATTTAATCTCTCTTTATTATAGATAAAGATGTAACAACAATCTCTAGTTGTGAATTTCGCAAAAGTGTTGAAAATGAAACTATAGGATATTCAAAACACCGGAAAGTTTTCACTGATGAGCACAAAAATTTTCGTAGACTATTTAACTATATCTTTTGGTCTTTCATCCACTTAAGTACCCATATTAGCATATCATTGTGCCGTAACGTATAACATTAAAGTGCCTAATTCTTGGCAAAAAAATAAATGGAGAGTTGTCTATTAGAACACCCGAGTCGACAAGTCACTCCAGATCCAATAATAGTCAACAAGTGTGGCTCTGGCGTCAAGTTTTAATAGACATAATGTCAGTCTACTTTTTGGAAAAGCTGCGTGAAGTTTTTGATCGACATCACTTCCAGCCTTCGGACATATTGAATGTCAATGAAACTGGCATCACAATAGTTCAGCGACCTAGCAAAATATTGCCATAGCAAAGAAGGGAAAAAAAGGTGGGTGCAATGACTGCAGTTTCTATCTTTCATGCACCATTTCGTGGAACTTAAAAGGCCTTCAAAAAAGTCACCTGTCCTTCTTTTACTGGACAACTACAGTGCACATCTCTCTATGGACGTCATAAGTTATGCCATAGGAAACGGAGTGGTATGCCACTCGTTTCTACAGCACACTTTACACAGGCTTCATCTCTTACATGTGTCTGTATATAGAAAATAAAGAAGTATCTGGCATTAGCGCAAGGTTTTTAGGCTAAAACTCATCCTGGAAAGGTAATGATTATTTATGATTTGCCTATTATTGCAAAAGAAGCTTTGTTGAAAGCCAATACACCAAAAAATGTAGTCAGTGGCTTTAACAAATCTGAAATTTTTCCGTACAATCGAGAAGCGTTTGAAGACTTTGCGTCTTCATTTGCCACCGATAGGGATGCATCTCAAAAAGATATAAATGTACCCCCATCAGTTTCTGTGTACTTCCCCAATCCATCTTTCTACCTTCAGTTTCTCCCCAATATTTATAGACACAACAATGTCTACAGATGCACCCAAGTTTTCAGATCCAATAATACCTGTAGACACAAAGACGTCTACAGATGCAACTATGTCTGCAGATCCAGATATGGCTAGCTCCTCCTTTAATTCTAATGCACTCTCTCTCTCTTGAAAATAAGACCGTTTTCAAAAGCCCCTGCCAGAACAGAGAAAGTAAAAAGAAATGCTAAGAAATCATCACTTTTGACAGATACTTGCCCAAAGAAAAAAGTTAAGAAAGAAAAAAGAAGACAAGCCGGTAAAACAGAGCAAATAGCCGAAAAGAAAAAGCAGGGTATTGCTAACAACAAAAGAAAGTCTCATGTACCCACCAATAAAAAAAGTAGTGCTTTTGCATTGTTTGCAGTGAACCCTATGAAAACAGTTGCCCTAATGAACACTGGGTGATGTGTAGTGGAGGATGCTTGGAATGGGCTCATGAGGACTGTACTGAAGATCTGCCTACATATGTCCGCCATAATTGCACCTCAGATTTAGAGTAAAATTTTGAATTTTTGTTGATGTTAGGAGTTGATACTTCTTATTTTTTCGTTTTTGTATTTTATATGCAATAAAGTTAAGCAACTTGCACTTAGTTATCGCTATGTTTATTGTGTGACAATTTACCCCAACCTATGTTACAACTATTCTCGAGTGCGGGGTAGTTGTAAAACTTGACCTATATTTTTTATTTGACTGTAAAATCTCAATTAAAAAATAATTTTATCTTTATTTTTTTAAATTTTTTCCTACATTATAATGATAGTGGGCATTAAAAATGAAGTAGTTTTAGAGAAAAATGTGCCCATGAGAGAAGGTAATTCGTAAAGTGTTACTACTATCCCCGGTCCCCGCTACATGATGAATGCATTCTTTTTTGTCTGAATCAGTTTTTTTAGATTTAACTTTGTTTTCACCAGTGCAAGTCTCATGTCATTTAATGTTTTCAATCTGTTTTAGATTTTGTTTCGATGGCAAGCAATGTAGAAAACGCTGTCTCACATTCATAGGTAGTTGCAAATGGAATCGGCGCTTTTGGAGCAATTTTTGCGACATCGTTATAAAACTATGCAATTTCAATTCAAAAATCGCTACAAGACATTTCACAAAAATATATTTTGTGTCACCATCATTAATCAAATCAATAAATTGACATCGAGGGTGTTTGAGTTCATAACGATAGCAAATGGCCAATAATTTCAACCACTGAAAGACCCATTTGCGGTCTTATGTATGGGAACCGCGGACCACAGTTTGAAAACTTCTGGCTTAGACTAAACAGCTGGTAATATTTGTTTTTCCATTTTTATCTGTTCGGGTGGTAATCAATTATTTCTTAAAGTCAAATACTCTTATTTAACCCACAGTAAATCACAAAAATTTTATTGAAAAAAAGCCCATTTCGTTACAGAACAAATATTTGAGTAAAAAAATCACTGAATGTTCAAAAACACAAAATAGATATTTCAGTAACTTTTAATCATTAAACGCTGAAGTGTTTTACCAACCACTATTACTAGTGACGTGCCGTGAAGCTTGTGGTTGGAAAGGCACTAATTTTTTAAAGTAATGTTAGTACAAATTTTATTCAATAAGAAAACAATACTCCACTTAAATAAAAAAAAAGTAATTTGAAGCATTCTCACACATTTAGCTAACTCTTTCTGAGTTAAAAAAAATTTTTATTGTATCCTTATATTTATCTTGTTGACTTGCAGGAAAGGGTCGGAGGCCCTACACATAGGGCAAGCAATTACCCCAAACTGCTTTTAATGATGCCAAGATATTGCTGTCCGGTTGAAATTTATTACTTTGTTCTTTTATTTTTATAGAGATGACTAAAATTTAGAACTGGTTGCCAAGTCTACCGAGCAGGGAAAAGTGCCACAAAAAGTATTTTCCAAGGACACAACAGAATGGCGCGAGTAGGTTTTGAACCAAGACTTAATTGATCACAAGCACGGCGCTTCAAGCACTCGACCACGTTGAGGAAAAAATGTTTTGTTTTTGAAAAACTTTTTTCTGTCTCGAAAAACTGTCTCGGATTTCTCAATTTTTGTATCTAAAAATTATGATCACTAAAAGCAATAACTAAGAATTTTGTTGAAAACAAAAAAAAAATTAATAAATTATTAAATTATATGTTTGAAACCTTTGTGGGCCGCATGCGGCCCGAAAGCTGTAGTTTGCCCACCCCTGCATTAGTTTTAATTGTCTTCACAATGGAAGTAAAAAATTTTCACAATCATTTTTTGCAATTTAAGGTAAGGTACAGTATAGTATGTAGTTAGAAATGTAGGTCATAAATATAAAATTACTGCCAAAAATTCAGGTTCAAACACTGAATTATAAATACATCAAAATTAGGTTGAAAGCTTAACATCATCTTTCATTACAAAAACTTAAACTTAAACAAATTAATTTATCGCTTTGCAGTTGCACAATGCGCATATTTGTCTACCTAGAATAAATCGATTTATCTTGTTTTAGCAAATGTCCGGAGTAAGAAAAACTTTTTTTTTACAAGGTCACAATTGCGGCATGCCTCATATCTCTCATTTTAACAAATATTTTCACCAAAACAGAAAAAAGTGCGATATTGTTTCACTTTTGTTTTTTTTTTATCTGAAAGGAGACAAGTCTTGAAACTGCCTCACTAACGTGTATCAGTAATTTTGTAAAGCGCTATAATTACAACAATCAAACGGTCCAAAATTAAATTTAAAAAGCAAAACTAATTAAACTGCAACAATTACGGTATAATTTTTTTAATTTTTTTAACCAATAGCAAGTTGTATGTATTTTACAAAGACTATGACTTTGAAAATTTATTACTGCTTTATCTGATTTTCACAAGTGAGGCACTGCCTCACTTGCTCTTTGACGACATGTCCCTAACTATTACCTATGAGGGTCGCTAACAACCCGACACGCTAAACAGACTTTACTCTAGCTTTTAGTTTGTACACCTTCTTTAAACATGGCTATTAAACAAATTGACGTGTTGCAAGTGCATTATTTATTACAGCAAAGTACAATACTTTGAAAAGAACGAACAAAATTTGCAAGAATTGCAAGTGTAACATTTCCATTTTTTGAAAAATTTACCTAACCTAACATGTAAATTTTACAAATCGAACAAAAGGTATGATGAACACTTTTCACTACTAACAACTAACAAATATTAAAATAACAATTAACTTCAAAGCTGAAAGAAAGCAAAACAACAACAATGAAACGATTTGAGTTTTCTAGCTTTAAATGCAGTAAGCATAATAATTCTAAGGCACAAGAATCAAGCTGCCCAATAGGAGCATAAAACCGTGACTTGTTTGTGATAAATACAACATTGCTTATTGCATTCCTCACTCACATCAGCTATTTTACAAACCAATTAACATAAAAAGATGTAGCACCGTCGACTTTTGTGTTTTCTAAGCTGATATGGAGCTGATTGAGAAGAGTCAATGTTAATTTTGTATTCACATTTTTGCAATAATAGTTTAGTAACTCTTGAAATTTGCGTGACTTGTACTTTTAGCTGTAGCTATGGATGAAGCAAACTCATGCCTAAGTTTTTCAAAATTATTCGACGTCGATGACTGGCTTCTTTTTTCTTTTGTAAAAATTTTACTGGGAAGATCATTATACAAACAATTCCAGCTGTATTTGAGACAGTTGTAGAAGTAGGAAAGTGGACAGCATTTTGCTCTTTTTTGCACCCTGTAAATGTCACAAAATGGGTTTATTCAATCATGCTGTAGTAGCATTATTAATATTTTCCCTATTATTTCCGTACAAACTTTACCGTAATAAATTTTGTTGTCATTATGCGTAGTTTAAAGTAAAACTACAGTTCCTTTCTTCTAGTTAACGTTTGCCGTCACTAAAGCTAAACTAGTCTGTCCCAATTTTTCTTGCCTTTCCTGGGATAAATTTAAAAAGGAAAATTCTCACTATTTTTTCTTATCGTTCCTAGCAAAGTGATTTGCTTCTGGAGTAAGTCAGCAGAAAGCTGAGAACTAATAAACCAATTATTGGTTGTTAAATTGACTCCAGAAAGATGCAGTATTATAGAAAATGATTTCACAACATCAGATAACAATAAAATGCTTTTGTGATTTTCTTGCCGTCCATTATACGGCATTCCATTGAGAATGTATTTTCAATGAAATGCCGTATAATAGAGTAATCACACAACAAGACCAGCTTCTGTCCATATTTGTCTGGCTTGTTAGGTATGCATTGTCTGAAACTATTGCAGGGGCGTCCAACCTTTTTTGAGCGGAGGGCCATTTTGCCTGATCAAAAATATTGGCGGGTTAAAAATATAAAACACCTCAATTTTCGTCCGAAAATTGTAATAATCTCTAAAAAGAAAAAAAAAGTCTTTTTTTCGAACTGTTCTTCGATTTTCTAAATTTTGTCTTTTAAAAGCATTGTTTTTTAAAAAAAGGTTTTCTCTTGAAGCCAGTCTTGGATTTCATGATTTTCGTTTGTGAAAATTAGCGATCACAAAAAAAACAAGAAAAAAAGGGGTCTGAACATGGAATCTATCTTCGATTTCTTTCAAAATGGGCAGCACAGAGACTTAAAGAAAGAACGTAAAAAAATAGAAAATCGAGACGTTTGGTAAGCTTGCGTCATTTTAGAAAATCTTGTGTGAGCCACTATAAACCTTTACGCGGGCAAAATGTGGCCCTGTTTAACTATTTAAACAGAGCTTAAACAGGCAATCAACAGCATAAAATTGCGCTGCCAGACTCGAAAGAGTCTTCATTACCACTCTCTCTCTGCTTATTGCCCGGCAATTTAATGTCTGCACTTATATTTTATCTATTGACAGTAAAAAAAAGCGACATCATACTCTTTGGGCAATAGTTGGTCGTCTTAAAAATCTTTGCTCTTAATAATGCCTTGGTTGCCAGAGTTGACCTCAAACTCAAACTAAGCTTGCAGTGTTCCAGCGGCTGTTGCTCCATTCAGTGCTCTTCTTGCCATTGTTCTTGGTTTTTTTCTTCTAGATCAGAGTTTACCAAACCGTCGCCCGCAGTGACACAATATATCGTAAGATCGAACAACTTCAGTCTATGGAAAATAGTTCAAATTATAAACGTTTTTCCATATTTTCTTGTGTTAGCGCTGGTTACGAGGCTGCCATTTATTTCAACGTGACCTGGCAGTTAATCGAACGACACTTGATCGAACAACACTTGATCGAAACGACAATTGAATGAAACGACACTTGATTGAAACGACACTTAATCAAAACAACACTTGATCGAAAAATGAAAAAAATTTTACAACTTTGAATCTGTCCCGGTTTTGTCAATTTTTCATTCCAAAAACATAATGATCTTTAGAAAAGGTCTTTACTTTGAATCTGTGTTTGATTGCTCAAAGGGGTCTCCAAGGACGGGGCATGGCACATGCCACCGAATACACGACTGACTAAAATGTAAAAATAATGCAAAAAATGTCAGTAATAGGCATATAACAGAACCTAACCATCACAAGGGATCTATTTGTTGCCCTGGTGAAAATGATTTGCCCGGGACCTTGTTAAGAAACCCTGACTTTGACATTGACAAAGCATCATAAAAATATAAAAAAAACTGTTTGCTTACTAATGACTTCTGCTGTTTATCAATCTAGTTTTCACTAACAAAGAGATTGTTTAATCGTACAAACATATAAAAGTATTAACAAATCTTTTTTTTTTTCATTAACCGTGGTTTTTATATAAGCTCTATAACTTCTTTTCGGGAGAAGTTGGCTGCCAACCTCCTTCAGATTGACACTGCGGTTTAACACCAACCGATATCGTTAGACAACATTCATCTTCTTCTGACTGGATCAAATGAAAGTGGAAAGAAAGTACGAAGACGATGTAGACTGTGCTACACTAAACATAGTAAAGAAGGGGTCGAAAAAAGTAAGGAGGCTGGCAAAGATGGTGCAAACATATTGCGACAAATTCCCCGATCAGCCACAAATGTATCAAGATTGGTTCAATATGCATCAGAAGTAACGCTGCTTGATACAAGCATTAATTACTGTGGTGTTTTTGGTTATTTTGTCAATTTCATTCAATAAAACAGTTTTTATGATTAAAATATTGTTCAGCATCTGTTTTTGTTGATTTTCCCAAATTAAGCACACAGTGATTGTTGTTGGAGGCTGCGCTTTCATTATGCCATTTGAAACGAACACATCTGGTTTTCCTGTCTATAAGACAGAAGCTTGAAATGAAACTAAGATGGCTTGCACATTTGCAAGACATAGGGCCTAATGAAACAATAGTGGCTAACATATTTGCAAGCCATGAAAGTCAAAGTGTTAAAATTTATGGTAGCAAAGTCTAAGCCATCTGCGACACTAACATAATACATGTATGAAGTTTACTTTTCCCTTACAATTCAATAAAAATGTTTTGAACCACCGCAAAAATATTTCGGAGGTCAAAAACAATTTTTTGCCCAATTAAAAGTCAACTAATCGCCAGTAAAGATTTTTATTTAAAATAGAAAAGGCTGTATTTCAAATTCAGCTATGTGCCATATATGCCATCTGTAATTTTTATGACATATAACAAATAAATAAGTCGCATACATGTTTTATTATTAAATTTAAATTTATTTATCAAATTTACCACTTTAAGTTTAAGTGCGGCATAGAATGAGCCGACTTCGGAGCACAGTAACCCTGGCGCGGTGTTAAACTCAGAAATCTTTTTACAAATTCAATCAAATTAATCAATTTATTAAACCTTACTTTTATTCAACAATTCAACTTATTCAAATAGAATGAAAAAATAAAAACATAACACATATTGATTAAGCAATTTAAATAAAAGCTTGTCTAATTAAAATCCCTTAAAAAATACTTGCAAGCTTATAATTATAAAAATCTAGCACATTTAAACAATATTAAACTTCTCAAACTATGATTACTGTTAATTTTGCCTGCACGTAAAAAATATGAAAGATCATAGTGACGTAATAGATAATTAGGAGTAGCCTAAGCAAAAACGGAATAAGATGGAAAGAAAGAAAGAAAGTAAACAATGAAAGAAAGAAAAGAAAGTTAGAAAAGTTAAAATAATAAGGAAGGAATGAGGTAGGAGAGTTTAACAACAAGTTGTTTGCAATTAATTGTGATAAAGAAGCGGCAGTTTAATAAGGCGGCCGCGCCTGGAAAATTGAACAGGTCCGCCTGCCACTGGAACACATGGGATGTGTAGGTAAACAGGGCACTTTTTCACTGTATGAACCGGGTTAGAATTTAGTTGTTGAAACCAATGAAAACTACGCTTTCCTCTTTATAATCCAGTTCGGTTTCATTTCTGCTTTGTTCTGACAATTTCCCTTGAAGAGTGTCAGATGAAAAGCTTTGGGAAGAAAAATCTTTTACTTCACGCCATCTTCAAGTTTTAATCTACGTTCCCTATAAGAGGGTGTTGATTATGATCAATGCTACCACAGCAAATTGTAAAAAGACAAGATTTAGGTACAAAAGAATAAGTTTTGAAAGTTAAACAAGTTCAGAAATTCGGAACACAACTTTTACAAAAAACATGGTGGAGGCCATAAAAAAGTATTTTTACACGATTTTTTCACGTAAAATTTAAGTAAAAACCCAGAACAAATTTTAATGGGTCTGTTGTTACTTCTATCTATTTTCTCCAAACAAACTAGTGAAGACCAAAAAAAAGGTCTTTGCCTATTCTACAGAAGGTGGTTGATGTATTTGGCAGGGTTGCTGTCCCAAATAGAACTTTTTTGATCAGCATGATTTTTAGCGAAATTTTCTACAAAAATAATCTAAATATTGTTTTTATTGAAAAAAAGCACAAGATTTCACCAAAAATCAAAAAAAGCACAAGAACACAAAGATCTTGTTCAAAAACACAGGGCGTGCGCCAGTGATGATGAGGCAGTTGCGAGAGCTAAAGGAGCAAGTTAATTATTACTTTTTTTGATGAAAAAACTTTTTTAGCAAATGTCTCATGATTTCAGACAAAGCGATTGGCAGAGTTGTATTAACAAGGACAAGCAAACTAGCAATGATAAAAGAGCCACAAATCAGACTTTAGAAGTCAGTTAACATTTATGAAAGGGACGAAATAAAGGAATGCAGTGAAAAAAACTACTACAAATACAGTTTGGTAAAGTGACAATAGGAAATTAAACAAGCTTTACAATTGATTGCAAGGTAAGCACAAAATGTGGCATTATAACAAGTAAAACTTTGCAGAATATTTTACAAAATCAACACAGTTGAATGCATTTAGAACAGATTGCAGAAAAGCTAGCCATTTTTTTCTAGTTCAGGTTTTCGATGACAAAGCGGGTGAAAACAGATCGGTTTGTCAAAAATCGGTAAATCATAAATGTATTTAAACTGTAACGATAAATTCAAGAATCAGGAAAACGACAGCAAAAATCAGAAAATGCAATTGGCTACAGCAATTTTTTATCCCCTTATGCTATTGCTTTTAAGCTAATTCATTTAAAAACACCGACCTAGATAACAATGCAATATGCAAACTATATGGGCGTTTCAGCAAACCTCTAAATTATGCCAAAATGCGTGATCTTATTTTATAAACTGCCCACTCGACGAATTACTCATTTAAGCAATAAAAATTTCAGACTATCGTTCAAGCATTGGTAGTTGTAGGTGCTTTAATCAGGGACGTAGCATATTTTTAATAGGAACAAAAAAATTTTTAAAAAGAGCATTTTTTGGTCAAAAAGGTTTTTCAATACAAGTGCATATTTAGCGCATTGAAAAAAATTTTAACTTAAAAATTTATTGCAGACCAATTTTTTAAAGCTTTTCGTGAGTTTAAAGGGATATGTTTAAAAGTTTATCTCTCTCACTAAATTGCTATTATATGTTATGTAGTTCTTTTCAAAAAAGTTATTAAACTTTGTTTAAAATGATATTTTAATAACTTTGGTGGAATTAAATTTGGCCAAGATTATTTAATTGTAGACACCAATCTAACGCAATGTTAAAAATTTTAAACAACACCAACTGTTGCCTGCGCCCCCTCATTTTAAAAGTATTAAAAGACAAGCCGTAATTGGCCCCAACCTCCCCTGCTTTGGACGTCCTTTGTCTACTATAGAAAAAGCAGTTATAAACAACTAAACAAACAAAACGTTATAAACGTGTTTATGGAACCATAAAATTATAACAAGAAGTCAAAAATGTTTGTCTGCATTCACATAAACATCATGTTTTTAGTATATGAGATATATCATCATCAAACTGACGCGTCGTATCGCCTATAAACTTTTCTCTACTCGATTCAGATTTTAAAATTCAAAATCACAAATTTATCAACATTTTTCTAAATATAAATTTTTTGAATTTATTTTAACCCCATTCACCTCAACGGCTGGGCTTCCAGACCCGGCCTTTGCAAAAACGTTCGTACTTACTTTATTTTTTAGATAATATTCTGGAATTTCTTGCCTTTTCTTAATTTGCTATATAAGTTGGTACTATTTTTAGGTGGACTCGAGCAAGGGTTAAAAAATGAAATAGATGTTTTGGTAAATTTGTGTGTTTTTTTGCTGACTACCGCAACAAAGCGTTGAATTTTAATTTCAAGCCCTCATTAAATGTCATCGATTTTATCAATGTATTGTTTTTGTGTGACAAAGCAAATTACGTTGATTGCCAAACGTCATCATGACTGAGGCGATGAAAAACATATTTTATATAAAATCGCATTTTCTTTTTTTAAGCTTTTGGCGATTACTTGAAAACAGTTTATACCAGAGACGTGCCGTCAGGGAAGGCAAGTGAGGCAGTGCCTCACCTGTGAAAATCAAATAAAGCAGAAATAAAATATTGAAGTTATAGTCTTTGCAAAATAGATGCAACTTGCTAGCGGTTAAAAAAAGTTAGTAGAAATTATATTGTACTTATAGTAGTTTAATTAGTTTTGCTTTTTAAACCTAATTTTGGACGGTTTAATTGTTGCATTTTTTATGCTTTAATGATTTTGTCAAGCGTTGTTATCAACAAAATCGCTAATATACGCTAGTGAGGCAGCTTCAAGACTTGTCTTCCTTTAGATAAAAAAAAAAAAAAAATGAAACAGCATAGCTCTTTTTTCTCTTTTGGTGAAAATATCTGTTAAAATGAGAGATTTGAGGCATGCCGCAATTGTGACCTTGTAGAGAAAAAAACTTTTTCCAACTGCTGACATATGCTAAAACAAGATAAATCAATTAGTTCTCTGTAGACACAATACACGCTTGTGCAACTGCAAAGCAATAAATTTATTTTTCGTTTTAGTAATGGAAGAGGATTTAGTGTTTAGCCTAAGAAAATTTTCAACGTTAAGCTTTCAATCTAATTTTGAGGAGTCAGTTGGTTAAGCTTATTAAGTTTATTTTTAAAAATTGAAGCAAAGCATTTTTTTTCACGCTATGACAATCTGCCATCTATGAAACATAACTTGTGTTAATTTAAATAATATTACAGTTTTCGTCAATTAAACATGTAAACTAAAAGACTTTAACCCCCAAAAAAAGCGCAGTGAAATAAACTAGTCACACCTGTAATCATCCAATTGAGTGAGTTGCATGTATTGCACCGCAAACGTACGTTCAATTTACCTAATAAAGCTTAAATATATTGTATCATTTTGCATCACTTTGGGTAAAATTTTAGAACTAGATTTAAAACAGCTTAATTAGTTGGCCATTCAAAATTAAAAAGTTATTTTTTGGCAAACAGAGAAAAAGTTAAGTTTAACTAAAGAAAATGTAGAAAAACGAAAAGTTATTAATTACGTTTTAAGACAGTGATTCTCAACCTTTTCGCTACCGTGTACCACCTGGCGATTTTTTGTTACACCTGCGTACCACTAAGTTCAATAAGAAATGTATTTATTCAAATTGACTTAAAAATGACAATATTGTTTAATGTGATGGTTGCATCTGTTTTTCTTGCACAAGCTGATTTATGCGGAGCCACCGTCCTTACTGCACATCGGAAATCGTGAGAGGTCGAAGTAAGACGATTCCTGCTTTTACTTTTAATAGTCATCATGGCAGAGAAGCCCTGCTCATATTCCCATGTACTGGGAAATACTAGCAACTGAGGAATAGCTTTTTGAGCCACAGTAGGGTATGTAGAGGACATCGTTAGCCAGAAATTTATAGAACAGCATTCTTTATGCTTTATTTCAGCTGCCTCGTCAGATTGGATGTCAATGATTTCCTCTTGTTCTCCTGTTCCAACAGGTAGAACGGATAGATCCGCAAAGAACGGATTTGAAACATAAAGACTACTATCTATGTTTGGAAAATAATGCATCAACTCCGTTTTTAGCAGTTTTAGATGGCAGCAATTTTTTTGAAATAACTTTTCGCTGTGTTGAGATTGAAGGGAAGAAAGATCTTTGAACATGTGATACTGCTTGACCTCAATGTTTGTTGTCCACAAGTGTTTCTTCCATGACAAAATCTGCAATGGTGCTGTTTGGACCTTGAAACACATGTTCATGTAATTGAGAGTGTCAAAAATATCCGATAGGTAAGCCAGCCTCTATTCGCCAAATCGTTTTTAAAATTATGATTTCTTTCTTCATAAAATTGAGTAATTCATTCCTCGGTACAAAAACCCTTCTTGTCATATTTCCGCGTGAGAGCCAGCGCACCTCTGTATAAAAAAGCAGACATTTGTGATCAGAACCAAGATCACCGCAAAGGTTTGCAAAAATTATTGTATTCAACGCTAGCGTTTTTATAAACTTAACGATCTTCACAAATTTGCTGTAAGCATGAAAGTAGTTCAGGAGGTAATACCTTGGCACAACGTGCGAATCTGTGAATGAAACAATGAGTAAAAATGATCTCTGGTGAAACAGCTTTTACGTAAGACTAAAATCCTGATTTCCTCCCAAGCATAGCTGGAGCACCATCGGTTGTACAGCTAACCAATTTTGATCATTCTAAATCATTTTTCTTGAAGAATTCATCCACGATGTAAAAATATCTTTTCCCTTTGTTGTACCAGACACCTCCTTACTCATAAGCAGTTCAGTTTTAACTATGCCATTTTCTGTGAACCTGACATAGACAAGCAATTGACCGCAGTAGGTGACATCGGTCGACTCATCGAGTTGCATGGCCAACCCATATTTTGAAGTTCTTACCGCGGTAGTTACTTGATCAGAAATATCGTCGGACATGTCATGGATCCGACGTCTTACCGCATCATTAGAAATCGACACAGAATTCAACTTTTCAGTCTCCTTTTCTCCAATTAAGTTCCAAACAAGTATTTTTGCTGCTGTTAGAACTAGATTTTCGGAAATAGTGTGAGCTTTCATATTTTTGGCAATTAGTAAAGATACTTCATAAGAAGCATAGAGAATCCCAACACTCTTCTGGAAGCTCTGGCCAGTCTAGTCCAAACGCTGTTTCTTCACGTTTTCACCGAATCTTTGAAAGTAACTCTTATCTCGATCTTTCTTGTATGAGTGGTTTGACTCAAGGTGATGCTTGAGAAGACTGGGTTTCATTGCTGAATTAGACAGAGTTTTCATGTATTAATAGATCAGACATTGAGGAAGGCATTCTTCTCTGCGTTGTACAAAAACGAAACCATATTTTATGTATTCCGTATTATACTTTCTTTTCAACAGGTTTGCACAGCTAAAATATATAAAAATTTATAAAAAATGCCTTTTGGAAAATAGTAAAATACATTTTAAAAATTACAATTTAGGTAGAGAAGTAACTTTTTTTATCCATATTGTAGTGTCGCCAAGACGCGAACCACGTCTGTGATCGCGCGCTAATTAAAATTCGCACCTGGCGCCTAGTGATTGTGCGCGCTGCTGTTGCCTGCCCTTTGGCGATCTCTCGTATTGTACTGTTAGCACGAGGTAGTTCTTTTTTTTTTGGTTTGGCCTTCGTAGGAGAAGGTTACTAGTAGAACCTGCTGGCCGCTTTCTCATATATACCCTCTTGGAAATTTGTATAGCCTATTGGCAGAAGTTCAGAACGGAACAAATTTGTTATAACCCAAACCTAAACTTGGTGTACTTATTTTAACTGCGTAATTATAATTGGAATAAACAAGTATTCTTAGTTCAAGTTTGAATCACTTTCCGTTCCGGAACTAACACATATTATAATTAAGCTTAGCAGCACAACTGCATTCATTTAGCAAAAATTTTTTATTAATAAAAAAATCATTAAAGTGAACGTTTTCGGCTAACATAAGCCCTCATCAGACGAAATACACAACAGGCAATAACTAACTTTTCAATATTACAAGGCTAGGCTAGGCCAACAAATTTTTCAAAATTACAAGAGAATATATTCCCTGATTATGACGTAATAAGTTAGTGGGGATAATTACACTCTGATTTTAAAATTAAACTTTTAAATATACCAATTTAAAAATTAAGTTTTTGTTAAATAATGCAGTTGTGCAGCTAAGCTTAATTATGATATTTTAAAAATTAAGTGTTGAACAAATGTCTCGCGTACCACCAAAAATAGCTTCGCGTACCACAGGTTGAGAACCACTGTTTTAAGGTATACTGATAATATTTATAACGGTCACAAAAATATTTGAGGTGTGCTCAACTATGCAGTTCCTATGGGCGAACGACCACTGCAATCAAACTACTTTACTTCTCACACTAGGTTGTTAATCTTGGTCAACATAAAGTTATTCAGTGAAATTGATTAGATCTACCTTTTCATATTGTAAGATGCCATAGTGAGCGGACTTACAAAACCCCAGCTTATCTCACATGGAAAATCCGAAACGCGTTCTTGCAGCGCGGAAAATTTTCTTATACTCGCGGCAGTTCTCACACCAGCATTCGAAAACACTAATCTTTATTGGTGTTTCTAGGAATGGCGAAACAACGCACAGATTCACGGCCGCAGCAATTAAAGAGTTTCGACTACAAAGAAAACTTTTAACATCATAACAAATTAATACAATGCGACTTGTACCTGGTTATTTTGCAACGCCATTTCCAAAGACTATTGTTATACTAAAACTAAATCAAAATGTACCAATAGGAATCCACCGGAAAATAAATGAAATAAAGGAACACACGACAAAAAAATTCAAAAAATGATTAATAATGATTACGGTGAAGTTTCTCCAGTAAATTTTTAACACAGAGAATTACAATAAAAGAAGATATACAAAAAGAAATTAAATGAAAATTTAAACCTAGGTAAAGGCAGAAAAACTTGAAAGCAATATTTTACATGTATAACATTTTTAAACATTCTTATCAGAACGTGTTACAATAAATAACAATGGTTCACAAGTTAATACAAAAAATAAAATAAAATAAAGTACGTTTCATTATTTCAGAGTTTATAATAAATCTATAAACTGCTGCAATATAAACCTGCAATAATTTAAAAGTTGTACATACAAAATATCACCAATTTAAATGAAGTGCAAATAACAACAAAAAAGTAACCAAAAAAATTAAATTTGCACATAATATTCAGGCAATAAAACAAAGAGACTGCTTTTTTGATCATATATATATAATAATTTATTTCGCTTAATTCTGTATTGGCCTGATTGCTTCTTTTTTTTCTCCAAGCAGAGTTATTATTTGTCTTAAGATCGTTTGCCAAAAAGAACAAAAAAAGGTATTACTAAAATAATGCTGAACTTCGAATTCCTGTTTATTTGGTTGCATATTATCAACACATGAGCTATCACATCAAGCGATTAAAATCAGAAACAATAAATCTTGTTTCACGAAGCATAATAATTTGACTTTCGATTTGAAATGTATTGAATATTTACTCTAAAGTTGTTTTGAAAGACAAAAACATAATTTTTTAAGCCAGAGTGGTCCAAGTTCTTTACTCTTGCGGGCCACTTTTTAAAATTGTTCAAGCTCGCGGGCCTCAGCCGGCTAGAAATTGTTCCAAATCATGGTGTTCTCTAAACAATAAAAAAAAGTCTTCACTTGGAATCAGTCTCAACCCTAGACTCTGTCCCGCAAGCTCGCCATGTCTTGTTATAGAAGGTTGCCGCTGCTTATGATTGGCAAGACTTGGATTGTTCAGCGGGCCTCAAAAATTTTATCCGTGGGCCGCATGCGGTTCGCAAATAGAATCACCTGTAGTTGGACCACGCTGTTCTAAGCATTTGTTCTCTAGTCTATACAACGTTAGCATGCCGCTCAGTTATTCTATTTTAAAGATAAATTTCATATTAGAACCAAAGTATAACGGCTACTCGTGATACTTGGGTAATTTTGTTTTTCTAAAAATCGGCTAGATAATAATTTTTTGTTTGGGTCAAGCACTTCATAATTTAAAAATTTTGGCTTTGTGATCCGATGTTGAGTTTTTATCTTCTGACAAACAGAGGTGGAAGTCCACGGTCTCCAATGACAACAGAATGATGTGTCAATGTTACTATGACAATAGAATGATGTGTCAATGTTACTGCTGATAAGAGATAACATTTTTTTAGAAATTACTTTATCTTAAGAACGAAAATTAAAAAACCTGAGTTATAGTTAAAGCGATGATCATGACCCCCTTTTTTTTAAGAAATCAGTTGAATTTAGGAACAGAAATTAACATTTCCTAGTCAGATTCAAAATGAAACCTTATTTTCTTGTAAAGATCTCTACTTTTTGGCGACACGAATCAAGAAAACCAAGACGGATTCATAATAATTAAGCATTTTTTAGATATTTCAACTTATGCGGCCTTGTTTCTTCAAAATTTTAAAATATGGTCTTCAATAACAAAAGGTTTCCATAAATCTGGAGTAGCAGATAATTTTATGCGCAAAATGAATATGTAAGAAGATCCAACGATACTTATTCGGAATTTTTCATTGCTTGTTGCTAATATTCCAATTCAACTCAAATTGTACTGGCGATATTGAATGTAAAAAAAAAAACTTTTACTGTTTAGTTTTATAACTTGCTTTATAACAATAATAAGCGCAACAATGCAATAAATTTACCTCAGTGATGCTCAATAGTAAAAAGTGATTAAACTAATAAAAACCATAACTTATCAAAGTTTCTCTTAGATTGAGATCCTCACAATCCTAGCAAGAGATTATGAGCCGAAACAGTGACACTGTGTCCGTTATTGAAGTTTTAGGCCGGTTTAAACTTAATGTCAAAAGCATACAGTAACTCTGTATGAATTGAAGTGTCACTGCTTTTGTTTAGTCTTATTTCTAAGTTTTCCTTCGGATTAAATTTTTTGATTAAAAAATTTTATTGCCTTCTAGATTTTTTCTTTTTTCATTTAAAGATTTTCAATATACTTTAAAACTTGAGATAGCGAAATCTTAGCCATCTGCCACGCTAACATAGTGTTAAATTTGCTTTCGCTTACAATTCAATAAAAAACGTTTTCTACCATCGCAAAATATTTCGAAGGTCAAAAACAATTTTTTGCTCACTTAAAAGTAAACTAGACCGCAGTAAAGATTCTTACTTAAAATCGAAAAGACTAATCTAAGCTGCACTTTCGATTCAACGATGTTCCATATATATCATCTACTATTTTTATGACATTACAAAGAATAAGTAACATAAATATTTTATTATTAAATTTGAATTTTGTTTATCAACTAAACTGACCACTTTAACCTATACCTTTTTGGAAGTTCCTCGGCAATTTAGTTTGAAAAAGCGGATTTTATTTATTGATAAATTAATCTCGAGTTACTTGACAGCAGAAACAAAGTAAGTACAACAACCTTGCACAACCAAACAAAATTTTTATCGACTGTTCACTAATAATCCGCCCGGTTTGCTCCGCTTTGGTTAGCGTCTTGGACAAGATTCTCAAGTTTCAGACTGCATTCTCAGTGAGAGAGTGCTAGTTGTGATCAGTGTTACGACAGTAAATTTAAAAAAGGGCTAGATTTTTAAAAAAAGCACAAAATTCTGGCAAAAAGAACAAGTTTTCAAAATTAAACAAGTTGAGACGTTTGGAACGCGACTTTCATAAAAAACATAATGGAAACCAAAAAAGTATCTTTGCACTATTTTTCCCTTAAATTTTAAGTGAAGATTGAAAAAGTCTTGATTTTAAATTCGTTTTCAATTTTATTTATTTCGTTCAAAAAAAACTAGTGAAAACCAAAAAAAGTATTTGCGCATTCTGGGTGGCTGATGTCGTATCCAGCAGGGTTGACTGTTCTTAGTACATCTTTTTTTCTTCAGCATGAGTTTTTGTGAAATCGTCTACAAAAATGATTTAAATATGGATTTAATTGAAGAAAAGCACAAGAAAGTCAAGGAAAAAACAAAAACAAAAACACAAGAACACAAAGATCTTATTCAAAAATACAAGGCATGGTACCAGTGATTACAAGGCAGCTGCAGAATCTGAAGGGGCAAATTAATTATTACTTTCTTTGATCAAAAAACGTTTTTTTTTTGGAAATGTCTCACGATTTCAGACAAAACGATTGGCAGTTTTTTAGTAACAATCGCTAGCAAACTAGCAATGATAAAAGAGCCACAACTGCGACCATATAAGCCAGCTATTATCTATGAAAGTGGCCCAGATGGTAGGTGCTTTCACACAGCCTGGGCCGTGAGTAAGTCTGTTCATTGATTTTAAAATGACAGACCGAAACAGAACCTACCAAAACGGAAGGGTATCCACACATTCCGATGTTCAGTGTGGGTCTGCTAATCGGCAAACGTCCTTTTCAGGACGGGGCAATATTAAGATAAAACTGCCCTTTTCAGGGCACATTGCCAACAAGTTCCGAAGACCCACTATTCTTTAGCTGAACATCGAAGGCCTCACTGCAAGCAAGATGAATGTTCTTCATCACCTCGCTATGCAGTCTGAGGCACTCGTCATCCTACTGCAGGAGACCCACTGCACTGATGCAGAGAAGTTGGTGCTACCACACTACCAACTAGCTGGGTCTTCTTTAAGCAGGAAGCATGGCCTTGCCACGTTTGTCCACGAGCGACTGAGATACACGCTTTTGGACCAATCTCCATTAACATCGGAGATCGAGTGGCTGTGTGTGGACGTTGATGGCTATAAAATAGTCAACGTCTACAAACCACCACCAACGCGATTGCGAACCCTGGATCTCCCAGTGTATCCTCACCCCTGTCTGTACGCTGGCGATTTTAACTGTCGTCATGCTGACTGGGGCTATGATGACAACAGTCCGGACGGTGAGTGCTTGGCTGGCTGGGCAAGTATTAATTGTCTTGCCCTGCTATATAATGCCTAGGACGCTGCCAGTTTTTATTCCGGCCGCTGGAACACTGGCACCAATCCAGACCTAGGTTTTGCTAGCGTAGGTCCAAACAGTCGCTTACCGGATAGACGTGTCCTTGAGAAGTTCCCCAGGTCACAACATCGACCCTCGCTTATTACACCACCAAGGTTTGCTATGGCAGTGCCAATCATGCCTGTTAAGCGATGGAACTTCCGCAAGGCCAATTGGAGTCACTACATTGCTTTGACGAATAAATTCGCAAAGACTTTGTTGCCGCCTGATTCACTTGATGTGGATGCGGCTTACCAGGACTACTGTAACACCATTAAGAAAGCAGCCAAAAAGACTATCCCACGCGGGTATCGAAATAACTATATTCCATGTTGGGATGCAGAGTGTGAATCCATCTATAAAACCTTTCTGCAGTCTCCTCAGGGAGACGACTCAAGTTTGGCTGCTACAGCTCTGCTTGCCAAGCTTGACAGAAAGCGGAGGGATCGATGGTCCGAAGCAGTTCGGAGCATTGACTTCTCACACTCTAGTCGAAAAGCGTGGAGTATTTTGAACAACCTTATTGGTAGGTCACGACACTCTCCTCGTCACTGTCCCGTTTCAGCCGATGCTATTGCATCTCAGCTGGTTAGAAATGGAAATTACGAGGCTGTTGATCGCAAGTCATCTCGACTTGTCTTTCAAGAAGTGTCTGACCTTTGGAGGGCCACAACACCAGACGCAGTAAATACCTTTGACAATTTTTCACAGAGAGAATTTGCTGCTGCCCTTCAGCACTTAAAACCAGGTAAAGCTCCGAGTCCTGATTCCATCTGCCCCGAGCTTATACTCCATGCCGGAGCTGCTTTGAAGTCCTGGTTACGTGACTTCATTTCTTCCTGTTTGCGCCGACTCAAAATTCCCAAGATCTGGAGAAGAGCGCTTGTGGTCGCGATCCCAAAACCAGGAAAGCCCGTGGGGGACCCAAAGAGTTATCGACCAATATCTCTGCTCTGTGTCCCCTACAAGATCCTCGAGAGGCTTATCTACGCCCGCGTTGAATCATTAATCGATCCACTGCTCCCTAAAGAGCAGGCTGGGTTCCGACGCGGGAAGTCAACCGTAGATCAAGTTGTTCTGCTAACCCAGAACATCGAGGATTCTTTCGAGGCTAAAAAGAAGGCCGGTGCCGTATTTATCAATCTGACAACTGCTTATGACACTGTCTGGCACCGTGGCCTTACCTGCAAGCTGCTGAGACTACTTTCGGATAAGCACATGGTCAAAATGATTATGGAGCTTGTCCGAAATCGAAGTTTCACCCTTACCACCGGTGACAGCAAGCAAAGCAGGCTACGCCGTCTTAAAAACGGCGTTCCTCAGGGATCGGTCTTGGCTCCCCTCCTATTTAACATCTATACGTACGATCTTCCTTCCATGATTTCCAGAAAGTTTGCTTATGCTGATGATTTAGCATTGTTGCACTCTTCTGGAAACTGGAAAGACTTGGAGGGGACCTTAAGCCAAGACATGTCCACACTGTCAGCGTATCTCCAGACTTGGAGGTTGAAGCTCAGTCACACTAAGACGGTGACGGCAGCCTTTCACTTAAATAACCGAGAGGCCAAACGTGAGCTAAAGGTCTACAACAATAGTAGACTTTTACCGTTCTGTCCAACTCCTACATACCTTGGGGTAAAACTGGACAGATCGCTCACGTTTCGTCACCATTTAGTGGCATTGCGCAAAAAACTATCATCGCGCGTCACACTGCTGAGGCGACTCGTGGGCTTGGGATGGGGTGCTGGTGCTAAAACACTACGCATAGCCACCTTGTCTCTAGTCTACTCAACAGCTGAGTACTGTGCGCCAGTCTGGTGTCGCAGTGCTCACACTCGTCTCATTGACAGTGTCTTGAATGACGCCTTGCGCATAGTTACTGGATGCCTGCGTCCCACTCCAACGGACCACCTACCTGTACTCTCAGGCATGCAGCCAGCTGAGCTTCGCCGACTGGGAGCGACACTCTCCTTGGCTTACCGTGAATCTCTGGACCCCAATCATATCTTGCATGATCTTTTAAGTGGGTCCTCAGATACTGGCCAAGTGAGACTAAGATCCAGACGCCCAAATGGGGTCTCGCTCCTTCACCGAATTGCGAGTGTGGCGCCTCAGAGCAAACCGCAGACCATGTACTAACAATGTGCCCCATACATCGGGCACCACATGGAGCACGCGGTCTGACGGTTTTGGATGACGAAACTCGATGCTGGCTTAATGACATCACTGCCAGCATCTGATCCAGGCAGTGCAGCAGTCTGGGGTAGTAAAAGGATAAACCCTCGGCCCCAGTTCTGTTTGTGTCTGGCCTGGAGTGGATGCCCTTCAAACGACGACGACGACGACGATCTATGAAAGTGATGAAATAAAAAGATGCAGTGAAATAAAAAATAAAACAAATAAAAGTTGGAAAAATAACTATTGAAAATTACACAAGCTTTACAATTGATTGCAAAGTAAGCATAAAATACGAGAAAAATTGCAAAATTAACATAAAATGTAAGATCAGAACGAATAAATTTGGAACAACATATTAAAAGTTTAACACAGTTGAATACACTGAGAACGGCTTGCAGAAGAGCTTGCATTTATCTTCAGCAAAGATTTTTAATGATAAAATGGGGGGAATGGATCTACTTGTCGAAAATTTATAAATTATAAATATATTTAAAACGTGGTGAAAAATTCGAAAAATCAGGAGAACGGCAGCAAATAAATCATAAAATGCAATTGGCTTCTGCTTTTTTTTATCACTTTTTACTATTGCTTTTAACACTAATTCATTTAAGAAACACCGACCTAGGAGTAATGCAGTATGCAAACTATAAACGATTAAACAAATTTTTAAATTATGCAAAAATGTATTATCCTATTTCTTAAAGATTCACTTGGTTGAATAAAAAATTCTAGTGTATGTGCCAAACAATAGTAGCTGTAGGTGTACTATAGAATATACCGTATTGTATTGTACTGTACAATATTCTAATCCGGGCGCCGTAAATTTTTGGCAGGAAGGACAAAATTCAAAAAAAAAATTTTTTAGTCAAAAAGGATTTCCGAACAAACGCATTTTTAGCGTATTGAGGAAAATTTTAACTAAAAAACTTATTGAAGAAGAAAAAAATTTTCGCATTTCAGTCGGGGTGTTTTATTTACTTGCCTCCGAATGTTTTTGATTTACTTTAAAAGGTGGAACTGCTGCAAAAAAATACTTTTTTATTTAGATAATTTTCATATTGCATTAAAAAAGAATTTTAGACTTAAGTGAAGAATTTTTTTGGTCTTTATTAATTTTTCTTGAAAACATTTTTTCTTAAATTTATTAAAGTTAAAGTGTTTTAAAAATAATATTTAAAAAATTTTGTCTCTTGCTAAATTGTTATACATGCTACGTGGTTCTTTTCAAAAAAAGTTTTTATCTTTGTCGCAATCAATATTTTATTAACTTTTATGGAATAAATTTTGGTCGAGATGATTTGATTGTAGAGATAGATGTAACACAATGTTGAGAATTTTAAACAACACCAATTGTCACTTGAGCCCCACGATTTAAAGAAATTAAAAAACAGGGCTATTAGCCCCAGCTTCCTCCAATTTCTGGCGTCTCTCGTCTACTATAAAAAAGTGTTTATAAACAACTGAACGCACAACGTTGTAAATGCATTTATGGAACCATAAAATTATATCAAGCAATCAAAAATATTTGTCTGCATCCCACAAACAATGGTCTTTTTAATATATATCATCATCATACTGACGAGTCATATTGCCTATAATTTTTTTCAACTAGAATCAGATTTAAAAATTCCCAAATAACAAATTTATAATATTTTTCTCAATATTAAATTTTTGATTTATTTTAAGCTTTTAAAATTCATTTTAAAAATAGTAAACAAGGTATTTTTTTCAAGCAGTGACAATCTGCCATCTATAATACATAATTTGTGTTAATTTGAATAATATTACAGTTTTTGCCAACTAAACATGTAAATTAAAAGACTTTAACCCCCAAAAAATTCCAGTGAAACTTTTTAAGTAACAGTGGTCAGCCAGACTGACCACCTTTTTAAATCAAAATTTTGTTTCTTTAAAGCCAGTTTGAGATCATAGAGTAGCACTAACCACCTTGGGTAAACCCTTCCATCTAAAAACAAAATCGAACAAAAAATTAATTTTGTTCTATGTGCACCAATAATAGAATAAAAATAAAAAAAAATTATTTTTTTAAATTATTTAAGATTATCCAAAGGGTTTAGTCACACCTATAATCATCAAATTGAGTGAGCTGAATTTATTGCAGCTCAAACGAACGTTAAAATTACTTGATAAAACTTTTTTAATGCGTCATTTTGCGCTTTGGATGAAATTTTTAAACTGATCTGAAACATATCAAATAGCTGCCAATTAAAAATCAAAAATTTTTTTGAAAAACAGACAAAAATTAAAATTTAATTAAAGAAAATGGGAAAAACAAAGTTAATCAGCAGGTTTTTAAGCGTTGCTGATAATATTTAAAACTGCCGCCCAAATATTGGGAGCACTCAACTCTGCTGCTCCTATGGGCAAACGACCACTGGTACCAAGCAACACTACTTCCCACACTGAGCCGGAGTCTACACTTTGATCAACGTCAAGTTGTTGTGTGAAATTGATTGGATCTCTCTCCTAATACTGTAAGATACATTAGTGAGCGAATTTGCAAAACCCCACTCTATCTCACAGGAAAAACCGAAACACGTTTTTGCAGCGCAGCAAACTTTCTTGCGCTTAAGATAGTTTCCACCCGGCATTCGTCAACACTGATCTTTATTGGTGTTCTTAGGGACGGCGAAACAATGCACAGATTCACGGCCGCGACAACTAAAGAGTTTTATTAACAAAAGAAAATTTTTAACATAATAACAAATTAATACAATACGACTTCTACCTGGTAATTTTTTAATGCAATTTCCAAAGATTATTGTTATACTAAAACTAAGTCAAAATTGCATCAATATGAATCAGTCTCAAAATAAATATCTAATAAGAAAAGAGATATACTAGAATAAATCAAGCTAAATATGATTAAAAATGATTACGGTAAAAGCTTCCAGTAAAGTTTTAACGTAGAGACGCTCACTAAATAAAAATATACAGAGAAAAGTTAAATGATCGTTTAGACCGAGGTAAAGGCAGAAAAACTTGGAAACAATATTTTACATGTATAACATTTACAGTATATGCACTCAATGATGGTTTTATAAAAAGAAGGCCGGTACAAAAAAATAGGGGAGCCACACTTTAGTGCGCCAAGTTTTTTTGTCTCAAATTGATGTGATCTCTAAAAAAAGGTTTTCACTATCAAACAAGTACATTCCTACTTTCGTCGTAAAGTCAAGGTGCAACACAGAGGGGGTCACCGTTATGATGCTACTGTAAAGGAATATAGCAATATTTTGCTTTGGAAGGGCCACTGTTTGACTTTTTTTAGGGGGTCCGGTGCGGCCGCTCTATTCACACCGTACTGAAGCTATCACTGTGTACACTTTTACTGGAATGTGTTGCAATAACAATAATTCACAAATAATAGAAAAAATAGAATAAAATACGTTCCATAATATTTGAGTTTATGATGAATCCATAAAATTCTACTAATAAAACTGCAATAATTCAAAAGTTATACTCATAAATATCACAAATTTAAATTAAGTGCAAACAGCATAAAAAATAAATAAAAAACAAACTTAAGCTTGCACATATTACACAGGAAATAAAATAAAGAAACTGCTTTTTCGACTATACATGTATGTATATATTAGTTTATTTTGCTTACATCCGTATTGACCTTATTGCTTTTTTTTTCTCCAAGCGAAATTACCATTTGTCTTAAGATCTTTTGCCAAAGAAAAAACAAAAACTACTTTAGACCATGCCAAACTTTCAATTCCGTTAATTTGGTCGCATTTCATTTTATTAACATGTGAACTATTACATTAAGCAAGTAAAATAAGGTATAATAAAAAGTGTTTTAAAAAACATAATTTTTTGTCTTTTGATTTAAAATGTATTGATTATTTATTCTAAAGTTATTTTGAAAAACAAAACCATAATTTTCTAAACATCTGTTTTTTATACAATATTAGAATGCCCTTGATTGTTGTATTTCAATGATAAATTTTATATCAAAACCAAAGTATAACGGCTACTTGTAATACTTGGGTAATTTTACTTTATCTAGAAGTCAAGTCGACTAGATAAAAATCTTTACAGGTAGTTTGGGTCAAGCACTTTGGAAAATATAATTTTAGTTTTTCATCAAAATCCTCTATGATCCGTTGTATGATTCTGTTTCTCTACTGACATACAGAGGTAGGGAGCATGTGGCCTTCAATGACAATAGAATGATCTGTCAATGACTACTGTTGATAGAAGAAAAGATTTTTAGAGATCACTTCAAATTAAAGTCAAAAATTGAGAAATCCATTTTAGATCCAAGCGATGACCATGACTCTTTTTTTTGAGAGGTTACTTTACAGAGAAGGTAATTAACAATTCCGAGTCAGACTTTAAAGTGAAGATTTTTTTTTTCAGAGATTATTACGTTTGGCGAGGAGATCCAAAAAACAGAGATAAATTCAAAGTAATTACGCAACTTTTTTAAGTATTTCAGTGTCTGCGGTCTCCTTTTTTCAAAATTTAAAAATGCACCGCCAATAACAAAAAAATTTCCCATCTCTGGAGTAGAGAATGATTTCAGGTGCAAAGTGAATATGTATCAAGATCCAACGACACTTTTTTGTCAGTTTTTATCGCTCGTTATAAATATTACCATGTATCATCATGTGTATTCATGTCCAATAAACATCGTCCAATTGTGTGCAATGTTGTAGCAAAACTCTTATCTATATTAAGATCCAACGACACTTGTTCTTTAATTCATATTGCCTTCTGTAAGTATTCCAATGCCTCATCATGTTTCTTCATGCCCAATAAACATCGTCCAATTTCATGCAGTGTTTTTGTTAAACTTTTATCTGTAATAAGATCCAACGACATATGTTCATCAATTTTCATTGCTCATTGTAAATATTCCTATGTTTAATTGTGTTTATTCATATCCAATAAGCAACGTCAAATTGTGTGCAATGTTGTTGCAAAACTCTTATCTGTTTAAAAATCAAACGACACTTGTTCTTTAATTTTCATTGATCATTGTAAATATTCCAACGCCTCAACATGCTTATTTATGTTCAATAAACAGTGTCCTATCTTGTGCAATATTGTAGCAAAACTTTCATCTGTGTCAAGATCCAACAAAACTTGTTCTTGAATTTTCATTGCTTGTTGGAAATATTTGAATGCTTTATCGTGTTTATTCATGCCCAATAAACAACGTCAATATCAGGCAATGTAGACGCAGTAAACTTTTTATCTATATTAACCTTCAACGCCACCTGTTCATTAATTTTATTTGCTTGTTGTAAATATTCCAATGCTTGATCGTGTTTATTCATGTCCAACAAACAGCATCCAATTTCATACAGTGTTGTTGCAAAATTGTTATCTGTTTTAAGATCCAAAGACATTTGTTCATAAATTTTCATTGCTTGCTGTAAATATTCCAATGCTTCATCGTGTCTATGCATGTCTACTAAACAGCGTCCCATTGTGAGCACTGTTGTAGCAAAACCCTTATCTGTATCAAGATCCAATGACCCTTGTTCGTAAATTTTCTTTGCTTGTTGTAAATATTCCAACGCCTCATCATGTTTATTAATGCCCAATAAACAGCATCCAATTTCATGCAATATTGTTGCAAAACTCTTACCTGTATTTAGATCCAATGACACTTGCTCGTAAATTTTCATTGCTTGCTGTAAATATTCCAACGCTTTATTGGGTTTATTCATCTCCAATAAACAGCGTCCAATTGAGTGCAATGTTCTAGCAAAACTTTTATCTGTATTAAGGTCCAATGACACTTGTTTGTAAATTTTCATCGCTTGTTGTAAATATTCTAATGCTTCATTTTGTTTATTCATGTTCAAGAAACAGCGTCCGATTGTGTGCAATTCTACAGCAAAACACTTATCTGTATTAAGATCCAACGAAACTTGTTTTTTAATTTTCATTGCTTGTAAATATTCCAATGCTTCAGAAACTTTTTTCATTTTCATTAAGCAGTATCCGATTTCATGCAATGTTGTAGCAAAACTGTTATCTGTATTAAGATCCAACGACACTTGTTCCTTAATTTTCATCGCTCGTTTTAAATATTCCATTGCTTCATCGTGTTTTTTCATGTCCAATAAACAATATCCGGTTTCATGCAATGTTGTAGCTAAACTTTTATGTGTATCAAGATCCAACGACACTTGCTCTTGAATTTTGATCGCTTGTTGTAAATATTCCAATGCCTCATCATGTTTTTTCATGCCCAATAAACAACGACCAATTTCTTGCAATGTTGTAGCTAAACTCTTATCTACATTAAGATCCAAAGATACTTGTTTTTTAATTTTCATTGCTAGTAGCAAATATTCAAATGCCTCATCATGTTCATTCAATTCCAATAAACAGCATCCGATTTCATGCAATGTTGTAACCAAACTGTTTTCTGTCTTAAACTCCAACAGCAATCGTTCATAACTTTTCCTGGCTCGGTGTAAATATTCCAATGTCTCATGGTGTTTAGTCATGTGCAATAAACAACGTCCAATTTCATGCAATGTTGAAGCAAAATTATCAATCGCATTAAGATCCAACGACAGAAGTTCATCAATTTTTATCGCTTGTAGTAAATATTTCATTGCATCCTCATGTTTATTCATGTTCAATAAACAGCGTCCAATTGTGTTCAATGCTATTGAAAAACTCTTATCTGTATTAAGATCCAACGACACTTGTTCGTAAATTTTTATTGCTTGTTGTAAATATTCCAAAGCTTCATTTTGTTTATTCATGTCTAATAAACAGCGTCCAATTGAGTGCAATGTTGTAGCAAAACTGTTATCTGTATTAAGATCCAACGACACATGTTCTTTAATTTTCATTGCTTGTTGTAAACATTTCAATGCCTCATCGTGTTTATTCATGTCCAATAAACAACGTCCCATTTCATGCAATGTTTTACCAAAACTTTTGTCTGTGTTTAGATTCAACGACACTTGTTCTTTAATTTTCATTGCTTGTTGCAAGTATTCCAATGCCTCATCATGTTTATTCATGTCCAATAAACAACGTCCTATCTCATGTAATGTTTTAGCAAAACTGTTATCTGTATTAAGATCCAACGACACTTGTTTTTTAATTTTTATTGCTTGTTGTAAATATTTCAATGCATCATCGTGTTTTTTCATGCCCAATAAACAGCGTCCAATATCATGCAATGTTGTAGCAAAATTGTTATCTGTATTAACATCTAATGACACTTGTTCATCAATTTTTATGGCTCGTTGTAAATATTTTAATGCTTCATTGTGTCTGTTCGTATCCAATAAACAACGTCCGATCTCATGCAATGTTGTTGCAAAACTCTTATCTGTATTAAGATCCGACGACATTTGTTCTTTAATTTCCATCGCTTTTCGTAAATATTTCAAGGCTTTATTGTGTTTATTCATGTCCAATAAACAACATCCATATGTGTGCAATGTTGAAGCAAAACTCTTAACTGTATTAAAATCCCGCGTTACTTGTTCATAAATTTTCATTGCTTGTTCTAAATATTTCAACGCCTCATCATGTTTATTCATGCCCAATAAACAACGTCCGATCTCATGCAATGTTATAGCAAATCTGTTATCTGTATTAAGATCCGACGACACTTGTTCTTGTATTTTCATTGCTTGTTGTAAATATTCCATCGCCTCATCGTATTTATTCATGTCCAATAAACAACATCCGATCTCGTGCAATGTAGTAGTTGAATTTTTATCTATATTAAGCTTCAATGACACTTTTCCATCGATTTCATTTGTTTTTTGTAAATATTCCAATGCCTTATCATGTTAATTCATGTTCATTAAACAACGTCCAATTTCATGCAGTGTTGTTGCAAAACTGATATCTGTATTAAGATCCAACGACACTTTTTCGTAAATTTTCATTGCTTGTCGTAAATATTCCAATGCCTCTTCGTTTTTATGCATGTCCAATAAACAGCGTCCAATTGTGTGCAATGTTGTGGCAAAACTCTCATCTATAGTAAGATCTAACGACACTTGCTTGTAAATTTTTTTTGCTCGTTGTAAATAATCCAAAGCATCATTATGTTTATTCATTTCCAATAAAGAGCGTCCAATTTCATGCAATGTTGTAGCAAAACTTTTATCTGTATTAATATCCAATGACACTTGCTGGTAAATTTTCATAGTTTGTTGTAAATATTCCAATGCTTGATCGTGTTTATTCATGTTCAATAAACAGCGTCCAATTGTGTGCAATGTTGTGGCAAAAAGCTTATTTGTGTTAAGATCCTTCAACACATTTTTGTAAATTATTTGCGCTTGTTGTAAATATTCCAACGCTTCATTGTGTTTATTGATGTCTAATAAACATCGTCCAATATTGTGCAATGTTCTAGCAAAACTTTTATCTATAGTAAGATCTAATGACATTTGTTTTTGAATTTTCATTGCTCGTTGTAAATATTCCATTGCCTCATCGTGTTTATTCATGTCCAACAAGCAGCATCCGATTTCATAAAATGCTTTAGCTAAAACTTTGTCAGAACTTGTAATCACTTTATTTAACTTTTTGGCAGTTTCATATTGCTTCATAATTTCGTCAAAGTTTTTTAGATACTTTAAAACATTTGATTTTGATTTTTCCTCATGAGTTTCTATGAAATTTATGTCTTCCATTTTACCAAACACCAAATGTAAATTACAGGTAAGTATGTTTGGATTGGTGTAAAAATGCTTTTTTTTTAAAACCAACCGTTTTGAAATATCACAATGCAGAGCATATGCTATTTGAAAAAACGTAAATATATTTGGTTTTCCAACTAAGTTTAAGAGCAGCTCAGCTGCTGTTTTATTTTTTGATTTGCTCTCAATTGTGTCGTTTTGACGTTTGCATTTCATGTACCATTTTAATCTTATTTCACAAGCCAATGCAACTGCAAACATTAACTTGTGTTTGGCGTATTCAGTTATTCTTTTTTCTGTTGCGAGTTCTTCAATTATTTCAAAGCACGATGAAGCACGAATGTTATAAATTTGTCCCAGAGCTGTTATAAACAATGTTATGCTACGGTAAAACAATGCTTTGATATTTATTGATGTGCTTGATTTTAATTTAAAAATATTCGAGCTTATTGTAAAATTTTCAAGGTCATCTATGATTTGATTTTTAATTACTTTTTCGTTTTCCTCGTTGCCTTGATTGTCTAGCATGTTGAAAATGGAATTTTGAAATTTAGCGAAGAGAGATTCGTTTCCATAAACGAAAGAGACTTTAGTAAGAATGTCTTTTAGATGGTAACCATTTTTTATATCTTCTTCAGTTGTCAAATACATCAACATATCACTAATTGGTTTAATAAGTTCGGTTTTCCATTGTTTCTTTTCTGTGTGTTGTTGTCGTCCAAGAGGAAATTTACATGCATGAGGTAACATCCCATCAAAACTAATTCCACGTTTCGTAATTTTATCAAAAAACCAATCATCGTTTGGACTGTTCAAACCTTCAATGACAACACTTGGCAATATTGTTTCTTGAAGATTTATCACAATGATTTGAAATATCACTGAGAACCATCTAAAGTAGTTTAATACGTTTTGATCAGATGGTTTTTTGTTTGGCATTTCTTCTAAAACAATAATATGCTCAAAGTCGGAATAGGGCGTGATTTCTTTTCTTGCCAATGATCCCATTCCAACGAGAGCAAATCTGCAAGGAGGATCACCCATAACGTTTTCACAATATTTTGCTAGATTGGCCATTATATTTGTATAATCTTTAGCTATTTCTTGTTGATAGTTTTTTATACATTTAATTTTGCATGACTTGATATTTGTTTCTGTTTTATAAAATTTTGTAAATTTTTCTTTAATTGTCAAGCTATTAAGTTCTTTCTCAACATTTAATCTCATTCGTTTAATTTCTTGTTTGACTTGTTTTGAAGTTGTTATTAAATCAGCATTCAAGTATTTGGCATTAGCTGATTCTAAAACCTTATTACAAAGTTGTTTTAAATCATTTTTAATCACATCAACATTATCAGGTGATCTTGCAATAGCAGCATTGTAGAGAGCAGCAGTTTGAATCATCTTAATCATTTCTGAAGTTTGTTTATAATAAAGCTGACCTAGCTTGTAAAATATCTTAGCTGATTGCTTGGGGCAGATTTCTTTTCCATCTCGGTAATTTTCTTTTAGTTGCTGCGTCAATTCATCGTTGGTATTGATTTTGCGGACATCTTTATCCGAAAAATTTGGGTTATCTACCAAATCTGAAAAGCAGTTTTAAAATAAAGAATAAAAAAAATTTTGTACATGAAACATTAGCATTCAATTGTGTATTAGTATAAAGAATAGTACAGAAGTTTTCAATAAAATATTCAGAGCAAAATTTTTTATCAAAATATTTATTTGTAGTTTAAGATGTTATTTTAATATTTTGTCTTGCATCGTAAAGTTTATAAACACATTATACGGTTTTTTAAAAATTCTGTTTTTAACATAACAAAATCCAAGTTGGACTTTTTCGATAGTTGCATTGGTAGTGTGAAAGTTGACTGTAAAATTTCATCAACTTAAAAAAACGAAAGAAAATTGCCAAAATAGTTTGTTTAAAATTGCTGAAAAAACCTTTTGTTGTTTATTTTTTAATGAGTTTTCGTCTTTGTTAGTTTTTGGTTCAAAATCAAACTAACTTTATGAATTTCGGAAAAAAAAATTAATAGCAGATAAAAAAGTCTTAAAGTAAAATTAAAATACGAGATAATTTTAAGCAAAAATAACATTTAATAAGATAGGACGATAAGAAAAATTGCACTGTATAGTATTGTTTACTGCATATATAATCTTTTTGTCTGATTGTTTTAAATTTTGTTACTTCTTCTCTAGAAATTGTTTACTTCTTATAAAAATAAATTAAAAAACTTAAAGTTTATCAGATAATTTATTGCAAAAAACAATACTGATTCTCATCTTATTTGCTGAACGGGAAAATGAAGATAAAAAACAAGAAAAACACACTTTTAAATAAAAGGCTTACCTGATAATAAAATATAATATTGGTACTTTTCTATGCTGATAATCAATATTCTGAATATTGCCACTATACATGATATTAGCACTGTATATGAGATCAAAATTAAATTTAAACTCAAGCCACAAGACAGAAACAGAAGGCGAGAAATTTGTCTAGTTTTTTCTAAGATAAGTCGGGATTGGTTCCATAATGCCAAACAGTGTCATATGGCTCTGTCAGATCAAAAAAATACATCAGCAGCTGTCTTCTTAACCTCGATAGAATCCGCAATGTTTTTTATCAACAGAACGACTTTATCTACGATTGACTTTCTACTTCGCATCCTACTTCCCACGAAGCATTGGTTTGCCGCAGGCGTAAATAAGCCTCTCGAGGATTTGGTAGGCGACGCAGACCAAAGATGTCATTCGATAAACTCTTTGAGTTTTCAGTGTGTTTCATCGGCTTTAAAATCGCGACTAAAAGCGAGCTTTTCCGCATTTGGGAAAATTTGAGTCGCTTCAAGCAGGAAGAGATGAAATCACGTAACCAGAAGTTTAAAGCTTATTATAAGCAGAGCCGAAGCTAGACTTTGCGGGATCCAATGCAAACTTCATTTTCGGGCCTCCTTCATCATTAAATTTTGATCTTATCAAAGACATTACTTACTACTTGGATGCCACAATATTGCACCTCCAAGTAAACTGTGATTACTTTTTAATCAATTATGAAAAAAGACTCAACGATGAATGAAGAGACTGTGCTTTTCAGACTTATTTGAGAAATTTTCTTCATTAAAATACTCGTATTTTCAAAAAAATTGCTTAATAATAATGTGTAATCAGGTATGAGCCACAATGGCTGAGTGAGTAGAGCGTCTAATTTGTGTGAGGTAGGCTTGGTGTTCAACACCAAGTCAGGTCAAACCAATGACGTAAAAGTTGGTACTCGCATCTTTACTGCCAGCTAGTTGCTCGGCATTCAAAGGGATCGTTGGCTAAGACAATAAAAAATGGAGTTTAAGATTTAAAAAAATGGCAGAGCTTACACAATTATATTACTTTGTAATTAATTATAAAAAAAAAACAGTTATCGATGAATAAAGAGACTAAGCTATTCAGTATTATTTGAGAATTTTTCTTTATTAAAATATTTTCAAGAAAATTGCTTAGTAATGGGTAATCAGATGTGAGCCGTAGTGGTGGATTGAGTAGAACGTCTACTCCACCATGTGTGATTTAGGCTTGGTGCTCTACACCTCGTCAGGTTAAACTAATGACGTAAAAATTGGTACTCGCATCTTTACTGCCAGCTAGTTTCTCGGCATTCAAAGGGATTGTTGGCTAAGACAATAAAAAATGAAGCTTAAGATTTAGAAAAATGAAAAAGATTATAAAGTTTTAGAGTATTTTTATTTACAGCCTAAATAAAGCCATAAAATTATTGCATTTTGTTTAGTATAACCTAGTGCTTTTTAACTTTTTGTGGCAACACAAATACTAAGCAAAAATGTATATGCCTACCTGTTAGCTAAGGTTTAGTGACCCAATTTGCCAGCCAAGAGCTTTAATTTTAAGACAAAAAGACTTAAGTACTACACAATTTAGCCACTGTCTCAACCTTAGCTAGAGAATAAGTAGAATTTTTCAGGTTCCCTACAGAAGTACTGCTCAGCAAGAGCAATATGATACGTGATAATACAACAGGTTCATCTTTAAACCGTATCATGCTTTTAACTCAGTACTTTAGTGGTTAGGATTATTATGTTCAAGTTCAATTGCGCCAGTTCAAACTTAGAAGATTAACCACTAACTTGATTCTATTTACATTTATTCACAAATTTAAAAAGGATTAAAAACAAACAAAAATTTTAATAAATTACAATATTAGAGATAAATTAATTTAACACAATCAAATTAGATGTTTAATCTTGTCTATTCTTTGTCTGCGGGAGAGTAACTCTATATATTGCAATTAATGACTAAGTCACATCGCTGTATGAAAGTGGGCGTATTATCACGTGATTATAGTATATGGAACAACAGGATGTGAAATTCAAACAATGTATAAAAATAGAACCTGAAAAAGATAAATTCTAAGTTTTAAACAAAACTCGTAATCGCTACAGTTGTATTTCGTGAGAAAATATGAAAATATACTTTTGGTCTATCCAATTAATTGCCACAGTACTGTTCTTCACGAATCCACGAGACTATGACGAAATAAAACATTAGTCAAAGCATAAGGTGAATCAACAAAAAAGGATAAAATTTTTGAAAAACTGCTATTGTCCGTGACCCAACAAAATTAAACGGCGACCTACAGTGGTGTATGCAGAAATTTTTTATGGCGATTTTTGCGACCGAAAATATAATTATTATAAATGATCCTGGTCAAGGGCGAAAAACGTTTCCAAAATTATGTTCAAAAATAAAGTATGCCAATTAAAACGCTTCCGAGTGGCAAAAGGCCTAAATGGCGCCCCAGAACTAGCTGGCAAAATTATGTTGATAACCTGGCATGGTCACGTCTTGAAATTCCACCATCAAACTTGCCGCTGGTTTCAGGAGATTGGGATGCTTGAGATCCCAACTCGAGCTGCTGCCCCCACAACCCTTAAAGGACAAGTGGACAAAGGAAAATACACTGAATTAATTTAATGTTTTTTCTTAAAGTGACAATTCTCCTATGAACTCAGTCACGTTACCGAAACTGACGTACTGCCTGATTAAGATTAAGTTTGTATGGGGAGGGACCTGTTTGATGAAGAACACGGCCGACACGATGTGGGTTTACATCTACTCTCGTCATTGGTCATCTAACTTTCGCTTTGGGAAAGAGCACTTTACAATATTTTCCTATGCTTGGCGTTCTCAGCAAGTAGCTCTACATTTCATTCTTATCATTTTATAAAAACCAAAAATACGAATAAAAAGATTTTGGCATTTCTAAATGCAAGTCGCTGTAATTGCTTGACAATTTTCCTGAATTAACGTTTTTGATATTTTCAGCAAGTAGGGAAGAGAGTAAATAACAGAAATCTTAATGATTTTAATTCAAACTTACTTATAAAACTAATGTGTACAGCTTGGAATAGTGATATAATGAAAAGCAAATCACATTATGTAGTGTTAATTCAACCGATTTTATTACTCCTTTGCCAATGGGTTTTGAACCGAGACCATGAGCATATCGCCTTAACCACTCGACCATGCCGCCATAATTGCATAGTGTTTAATTTCCTTCAATACTTGCACAGTGCAAACACTGTAGTTACCCTTATTTGACATTCATACAATAAAGAAGTGTTTTATACAAATATATTTTTCAGCAGAAATTTGCTGATTATTTCAAAAATTAACTTTTTATTGATTACTGATTGGTTTGTAGCATTTTTAACATGAATTTGGCTTGTCAGTGCAACCCGAGCAATAAGTCATGGACTTTTATGTGTTTACACGGTAACTACAGTGTTCTACTTTTTGCACTGGAAACAAAGCGAAAATTATAGCTATTACCGACCAACTTGAGACCGAGAGAAGAGAAAACGCGATCGCGACGGCCGCTAACAAACAAAGCAAAATACGAACATTAACGATTTAGTAAGCAGCTGCAGCAGTTAAGTCAGTTAATGTATCGAGAGTTACAGTAGAAAAAAATAACTGAGTGAAATGAAGCGTTACTAACATTTAGATTTAATAAAAAATCGTATTAAATCAAGTGAACAATTATTCTACAAGTAGTGTATTTTCGTAACCAGAAAAGCGTATCACAGAAGCATTGCGGTTTGCTAAATAAAAATGAGAATAGGATATATGATATATAACGTAAAAATGTATTATAATGCCATTACATAGTATTAGCTGAATAAAAAATCTTCATTAATATGTTATTTGATTAATCTAACTCTATTTTTATTAAAATATTACAGTTATTATCATTAGTTTATTGTTAATAATATCATTGTTTGCTAGCATTAATCTGAGTTCTAATATAATTTCATTTGGATTTTTTTCTGTTTTTGCAGTTCGATTTTAGAAAGGATTTTTCTTCGTTCTTTCAATTGTATGGAAAAAATATATTAAGGGAAATAAATAAACTTGCAGCCACTAAAGTAGTGCGAAAGGTAATATAATTGGAAAAAATCTAACGAATTAATTTGGTTTTTATCTTTTTTTATATCACCAGCTGATGTTATTGCACTTCTAGTTTGCGGTGTAGCCAGAGGCCAACGTACAATGGTTTCTATCAAATAATTGAATGCATCTAAATGATTTTTAGATGTGTTGATTTGGTATGTACTTTTGATTTAGTGTTGCTGTAAAGTATTTTGATAAAGTGAATTATGTTACTTATTTACTATGGTTAAAGAACAAATTTTTGCTTACTTTGCTTTAACTGTACCAACCAAAGCTTGAAACTTTATTTGTTTGAATAAAATTATTTTACACTGTCATTTATGCCATTTATGTCATTTATGCCATTTATGTCATACCATAAAATTATTTTACACTGTCATTTATGCCATTTATGTTGTCGATTATGCCGTAACAGCGGATAGTAAATTTTGATAGCAAGGTTGCGAAACACAATTTTACGTGATTTAATTTGTCAGAGATTCGAACTCAGCCTTTTCAAATAACATTTTTACAATTCGCTTCACAAGTTGCGGTCAGCAATTTTCATCTCTAAATCAGAAAACATGCGTTTCTGGATTTTGTTTTTCCATCAAGTTTGTTTTTATTATTTTTATCCTTGGCCTCATGTTGGTTGCTTCGAAAAGTTTGTTTCCGGTCAGATGCTACTATTTATAAGTCCATGTATAAGTGCTTGTTTGCTTGCACCTAGCTTTCTTGTTTTGATAACTTTGCATAGCATCCAGTGCAATGCCTTCTTTGTTTTCTATTGTTGCCAAATTTTCTTCAGTTTCCTCAAGTTTGTGTTTGTATCTTGCCGAGCTTGCTTGCTGCTGGTGATTATTAGGGAGCAAGATCAACATTGAAGTTACCAAATCTTTCCTGAATTCTGAAACTTGCTTGCTTTCATTGAGAAAGCTCATTATACACTAACAAAGCATTGAAAACAGAAACAGATGTTCCCAGCAACAGTTCCAAAGCAACTTTGTTGCACAGGAACATACTTTTTTTAAAGAAAAAAATAGCTTGAGATTTCATCGAATAACTCTTTGTTTCCACTGGTTGCATTTTGTATTACATCTGGCTTTTTTGAAATTTCTCTTTGCCTGTTTATTTTTCCAGTGTTGACCATTTTAGCTTTATACTTTGTTGTTAAAACTCTAACTTATCGTTTGTCCTTCCAACATCCGCCAACAATTCCATCTTGTTCTTGACGGACAATGTATCTTTTCTTTAAAGGTGGAGTAGACTTCAAAACCATTTTTGAAACGTCTTTTGCAATTTTTTTTAACCTTCCAACTACAAAAATTTTGTTAGAAAGCAATCGTTTGGCAATAGCTGTGTTAGTATGGACATTGCTGACCACCAACGTTCTTCCGTCATCAAAGTACTGTTGTCAAAGGTCTAAAACAAACGGATCAGAAACTCTGACCTTATTTTGAGAAGAACCACACTTCTTACCAGTGTAAACCATCACTTAGTATGTGTAGCTTTCAGGATAAGGACGTGCCGTCAGGGGAGGCAAGTGAGGCAATGCCTCACCTTTGGAAATCAAATAAATCAGAAATAAAGTATTGAAGCAATAGTCTTTGCAAAATAGATGCAACTTGCTATTAGTTGAAAAAAATTAATAGAAATTATACCGTACTTGAAGTAGTTTAATAATTTTTGCTCTTTAACTCTAATTTTTGACCGTTTAATTGTTGTTTTTTTAGCGCTTTAATCATTTTTTCAAATGTTCTTGTCAACAAAACAGCCAATATAAGGTAGTGAGGCAGCTTAAAATATAGTGCTTTTTTGTCTTTTGGTGAACATATCTGTGGAAATGAGAGACATTTGAGGCATGCCGCAATTGTGACGTTGTAGAGAAAAAAGTTTTTTTACTTCCACCATTTGCTACAACAACATAAATCGGTTTGTTCTCAAAAAATTGGAATATACGCATTGTGCAAACACAAAGCAATAAATTTATTGCATGTATTAGTAACGGCTAAGCGAAAAAATTTTTCAACATTAAACTTTCAATTTAATTTTGGTATATTTATAATTCAGTGTTTAAAACTCAATTTTTGGCAGCATTTTTATATTTATAACATACATTTTTAACTTACACTTATTCATAAAGTATCCCTTGCCATAACTTGCAAGAGCTTGTTGCAAAATTTTTTATTTTCCTTTAGTGAAGAGAATTGAAACTAATGAAACAATTGCCATTGTGAACGACAACATCCCTTCCGACTTTCGTTTTGAAAATGTAGAATGTCCGGTTGTATCTTTCGAAGACCGTTGGGGACTAACTTTTGAGTTGGTTTAAGCCAGTAATTCTTGTCAAAAGACACGTTTCTCTTGAAAAAGTTTTTAAAAAATTCCTGGGGTCAGTTTTAATCACACGTTTTTAACGATGCATATTTTGGCTAACTTTAAAAATACTATTTGTCTCCAATTAAGTGCGCAGGGAAATTAAAGTTTCGTCTTTTCATTTCAAATGCTTTTTAGTCCTCTCTCTACGATTTTGATTTTTTTTATAGTACGACGTTGTTTTTTACTACACCGAAAGAAAGTTATTACAAAACACCCAAATTTTTTTTAATTGTTAAGAGTTCATGAGTGAACGCACAATCAAACGTTTTTTACAACCTCCTAAACATATCATTAGAAACTGAAACTCTAAAAGAAACTAAAAAATTTGCAAACTTTTGAATATAAACAGAACATTTTTTCATTGGCAACGTGGTCGAGTGGTTAAAACGTCGTGCTGGTAATCAACGTGGTCTGGATTCAAAATTTACTCGATACATTTTATTGTGTCCTTGGGAAAGACACTTCACAGCACTTTATCCCGCTTGGTGTTCTTGGTAACAATATCTCTTGTTTGGTGGTCTTGAAAGGCAATAAAATTAGAGCTAACATTATTTTAAAAAAATTAGTGTCTTACCAACCAAAAGCTTCAAGGCACATCACTGCTTCAGGTTTTTCAGATAAGAATTTTTTTCAGGTATGTGTTGCCTAAAAAGTAGTCTTTCCCTAAACTTGATTAATTATCTTATAGATAGCTAGCATTTCACTAAGAATTTGAAGACAGCAAAATTTTTTACATGCACTCTCCACAAGAGGCTTTATAAAGTCTATTTTACTGATCAACTGTATCATTGTCTGCAAAATGGAGAAATTTCAGCAGTTTCTGAAACTGTTTTCTCGGCATTATATTGGGAACGACTGCATTTTTATAAATAATTTTTTTAGACCAATAGTCAGAAATTTTTGGGTACTTAACGAGATTATATAACACACTAATCCCCCAACATTAATTCTGTTATTTTATTTTTAGTTGTTGATTTCCACTTGCCACATTCAAGTTACTGTTCACCATACCTGTTAGTTTTCATCACTAGTAAATCTATCACCTCTAGGTTGGCACATGCGTTACAACATTTGTTGGTGTTGCTTCTCCTACTAACATGATCGCAGGATTGCCAGAAAAAGGAAATAATTTCAAGGTAGTTCCACTTACATCAGATCAGTTGGTTGAGATATTGATTATTGGGACATTATTATCCTCATAGGAACCAATTGATATATCTTCTTCACTATCACTTGATTCAAATTCAGAATCTTCATCTGTAGACTCCACATCAGAGAGCCAAAATTCTTCATCAGTTGATAAAAAAGAAATATTTGACAAGGTAAAGTCACTATTATCAAATTCACTTAAAATTTTTCCATTTTTTTCTTCCATAAAAAGATTATGGTTGAAATCTTGGCAATTAAAAATTTATATTTTCCAGCTTTATATTTTTATGAAAAAAAGTTTAAAAGCTGTGTTTGAACTTTGAACCTATAAAACAAGTAATTATTTACGATCGATATTTTTTATTGCATTTTTAGCGAGTGTAAACTTTAACTTGTAAAACTTTAAAAGATTTTCATTGGTAAACAATTTTTTCACTCGATATATTGTTATTAGAGTCGTTAAACAATTTGTTTCAACCAAATTAATATTTTATCTTTGTTTATACATAAAGATATTGTATTACACTGGAAAGTAACATCTACAGTGAAAGAACTATCTCGAAAAAAACATATTTGTCAACTTGTTGAGTGACATTGCGTAACACTTTTTTGTAATCTTCTAAATATTTTAGAAATAGCTTTATGTAATTGGTTTTGCTTATTTCAAGTATTGAATACAATTGCCTTTGAATAAAGAGATACTAAAAGGGTTTTCAACATCTTTTTTGACCAAAGTAAGACAATTTTTGATATTGTTTTAAAAATAGACAGAATCATTAGACTTTTAATTTCTGTTACGACTAATTGCGTGAAAGTAAAGGTTTAAAACCTTGCAGCCTTTATCATAAATATTTTAGTTCACTTACAAAGTCTTCATCTTTCGACTTTTATAGACAAAAAAATAACAAAGCATAAAAGGAAAATAATCTAAAAACCTTACAATGTTGAATGTATTCGTTAGAGACCCATACTAAGTCTACACTTCTGACCATCCGTGTTAAAATTAGAGTTATTTAGTTTGTTCGAACATGTAAGCGTTAGAAGTCATTAAAAACAAAGAAAGCTAGTGGGATCCAAACGAATAATAAAAGCTAGATGCTTATAAAGAGAAAAATTATATTTTTTTGACAAAATTAAAAAATCTTTCTGTATCAAAATAGGAGCTTGACATGACTGCTCTTGATTTTTCCAATTATTTGAGTATTAGTAGCTATTACCATAGCAGTACCTTACTCAAAAAACACGTAAAAAAATGCGATCAATTTTTGTAAAGATGATTATCAAGTGTATGAATTATAATACAATTTAAATCAACCTCTCAAAAACAACTATTTAAAAAAAATTGATTAGAATATTTTTGTATAAACATTTTAAATAAAGTTACGTAAGGAAATTACCAAAATTTTGACTTTTAGAATTCCGAGCATTAATGTGATATATAATATGACTGTTAACATGTAATAACATTTTTCTTTGTGTAAGCGAAACTGCTTTAGAGACAAAAATTTCCTTATTTTAATCGCGACGATTGAACAACGTCTCGCTTTGCTTTAAGTTGCTTGTATGATCGGTCAGCGATGGCTTTTTGGTTTAAATTGCATGTCATTATTTTGTAGGATTTTGCTTTTGTGGGATGACCGTCTCACAGTTTTAAAGTTTAAGTTAAATTTTAAGTTTACATATAAGTTTGAGCTTTATTTTAAGCTAAAGTAAATGCTTAAATTGGTATTAGTATACAATCAATGTTGATAGCATTGATAGCGTTGACAATATATATCGTTAATGAATTTGGTGCAAGTAAAAAAAAGCTTTTAAAGCAACGGTTGTTGATCAAATAGAACTGCAGAAAAGACTTGACTGCACCAATGACATCATCATAATACTTGTAATTATTTATGAAGGGCTTTTACTGGGTTAAGTGTATGTCTATATTATTATAAACAAAAACATCAATTTAACACAAAATGCTTCAAACCTGTATTTGAACATCCAGATTCATCCATTGTTTTGTAAGGAACGTTAAGATTATGCTTCAATTTTTAGCTGCACAAAACAACCATCTTAAAAACAAAAATCGTTTTTCAAAATTTGTTATGTACTAAATTTTAAATTAATCACTAAATTTTAAATTACTTCAAATATATAATAATTATAGAATTAAACAATTTCAATGTTTGAGGTTGGACTGATTGTTTGAGCGTAGAAATGTTACTCTCTTAATTAGATTAACTTGACCAAAGAAGATTTTTTCAAAAAAATAGGGCGGCTACCTTTTCTCTTTGTCGTTTTTATTATCGCCACATTTCATTTTTTTTATTACTACATTTATCCTTCTGACTTGCAGAAAGGGTCGGACGTGCTAATACATAAGGCAAGCAATTATCCCAACCTGCTTCCCGAGATGTCAAGATATTGCTTTTCGGTTGAAATTTTTTATTTTTGTTTGTTTAGGTTTATGGAGATATAAAAAAAATTTATAACTGCTTACCGAAATCGCCAAACAAAGGAAAGTGGCGTAAAGTGTCTTTTTTAAGGAGACAACAGAATGGTGCGAGTAGGTTTTGAACCGAAACCATGTCGATCACAATCAGGGCGCTCTTAATCACTCAACCCCGCTGCCGACAAAATTTTCTTAAGACTGATTTACATAGACAAAATGTACGTACGGTTACAAAATTACTTGCGGCTAAACGTTGATCAGAAATTGATCCCCAATCGCCAGCACAGATAACAAGCGTTTTAACCCTTGCACCATCTCGGTCTTAATTATCTAACTAGTTAAAACCTAACCTTTCGTTATACTGTATTCATTGTTTTTGCCGAAGTTATTTCCTTTGCCGAAAATATCTAGCTGAGGATTCTCATCTCTGCAATATTGCGACTGAAAACACAAAAACTTATTATGAAATGTCTTAATGAGCCGGTGGAACAACTTTTTTAATTCGGACAGTCCAAAACTTGAATTCAAACCCTCGGATCGCAAACAAGAATGCTAACAACTAAATTACAGTTATCATTGTTCCTAATACTGTAATTTATTGTAAAAATTGTAGACTTTAAAAATAATTACTTATTAAAATAGTGTTAGAGGCTTACTTTTTTAAATATTTATTGATTAAATTTAAAAATTAGTTTAGCAAGTACGATGTAAAGAAAAATAAGTGACGAAATTTTTTTCATTAAAAACAGGAGAATTTTATAAAGGGTTATTACAAAGCAAAAAGGCTAAAATCTCTTTATTGCAGTTTTTATTTTTTTTTAGAAGCTTCAAGTAAACCTATTTAGTTTGAAACTGAGTTAATGAGTCCAGCTTGAAAAGTTTTTATTAACAGATGAGTTAAAACTCGATTCCAATGCGCAAAATTGCCTTTTATTAATAGATTGACTTTTCTTAAAAAAAAAGTGTTTTATAAAGTTTTATTTTCCTTGCTAAATTCGTCACCTTTGTTTGTAATAAAGCTCTTTTCAAACAAAATTTGGTGACCCCTAATCTGAATCGAAATTTTACAAACATTGTTTGATTTAATTGTGCTCGAGATTACATAATTATAGAAACAGATCAAACACGATACTCCGGTCTTTTAAATTCCAAAGAGAAATATCTGCTGTTCGTGCCCTCACTCACGACGCCACTGCGAAGAAAATAACTAGTTAATTATTTTAATATTAAGCCCACGCGCATTTTTCCTAAATCACAACAATCCATCAGAGCGTGTACCGCTCGGATCGTATACGGATGATTCAAAACAGGTTTGCGCAAACAATATTGCATGTAGTGGTGATAATGGCTGAAAAAAGTAAGGCAGTTGCCTCGGCTCCGTTTTTTTGAGGTTATCGAAGGGCCTCCTGTTTCAAAATGCTGCATGCAGTTTTATTTTGTGGTTTCTGTTTTGCCCCTTTTTTAAAATGCCGCATGCAGTTCTATGTCAAAAGTTATCAAATCGAAAAGCTATATGCATGTCTGCGTGAGCTAGTGGGCAGTTTTAGTATAAAGTTTGTTAGTTTAATATGGGGTTACCAGGCAACTTTCTTTTTGAACCACTACGGCTTCAATAAAAAAAATAAGTTTTGCCCAATGGTCTCTAATTTCTCTTATAAATTTCTTTTGAAAACTTCATTGTTAAAACGATTAATTTACTAATTAAATTCAGATTAGTTAATAAGCCTTAGATCTATTTAATTTAAGCAGTTGGATATGTGGATATAAAGATTAGCTATAAAATTTTTATAATTTTTACGTATGTTATTTTATGACAAGTTTGTTTTTAATTTTAATAACTTTGTTATGACTTCCCGTGCCGGGACCTTTGGGATAGTGCTATGAGACCAATGGAACACTTATAAGAATGGCTAAAGTTTGACTAGGAACTTCAGCATGTTACAAAATCATAACTATTTTCAAACGTAAACGGTAAAAAAAAGTAAATAAAAAATTTAAACAAGAAAAATATGAGCTACCCCAAAAAAGAAAGTTTTAGCAATTTCATTTTGTAGAAAAAAACGTTTTAATTCTTTTTATTGTGATTTGGTTCTGAACAAAATTTTTTACTGAAACAAAATCCTAAAAGGCTATTAACAATATGATAGGGTTAATTTACTGAACGTTTGCAATAGCGTAACCTAACATTTAAGTGAAGAACAAACATACTTTAATGATTTTCATTAAAACGATCCAAAAAAGTTTTTTTGTAACCAGGGACGTGCCGTCAGGGGAGGTAAGTGAGGCAGTGCCTAACATTAATTCATAAACTATACCTTATCTTAACTTGTAAAAGCTGATTGCGAAATTTTTTACTTTCACTGTGAAGGCAATTGAAACTAACAAAATAATTGCCATTGTGAACGATAATAACCCTTTCAACTTTTAGTGTGAAGTGTAGAATATCCGAATGCATCTCTAGACAACCGTCGGAGACTAAAGGCCCGTTTTCACTGCGAGCGTGGAAAAGAGCATTCTTTGTTTCTTTTATTGATCTTTTCGCGCTTAAAATTGAAGAGAGCGCTAAGCAAAGCAAAAAAATCAGTAAAAAAAACAAAGAATAATCTTTTCCTCGCTCGTAGTGGAAACGGGCCTTTAGTTTCAAGTTAATTTAAGCTAGTAATTTTTTAACACAAGGCACGCCTCTCTTGAATGGAGTTTAAAAAATTCAGGGGAGTCAGTTTTAATTACATACTTTGCCAACTTTAAAAATATTATTTGTTTCCAATTAAAAATGCAAAAAAATTAAAGTCTTGTCTTTGCATTGCAAAAAATATTTTTAGTTTTCTTTCCACGATTTTGATTTATTATACTACGACGTTGTTTTTTTGCTTCACCGAAAAAAAATTTATTAAGAGACACCAAAAAAATCTTTGAATCTTTAGGAGGTCATGGATCAACGAATAATCAAATGTGCGAAAAAAAGCTCATTTGCTTAAAAATTAGTTAAGCCCTGGATCCGATCATGAAAGCTTTAGCAAGCATGTGAAATCAAAGGCTCTTATACAAAATAAATTTTTTAAAATTTATAAAATCTAAAGAATTGATTGTCTCTAAATAAACAAATTTCGCAATTCTAATGTTAAAGGAAACTAAAAATTTTGCAAATTTTTATAAATAAAGCAAGTTTTTTCATAAACAAAACAGCGTGGTCAAGTTGTTAAAGCGCCGTGTTGTGATCGACATGGTCTCGGTTCAAAACCTACTCAAGTCATTTTGTTGTGTCCTTAGGAAAGACACTTAAGGGCACATTCACCCGCTCAGTGGTCCTGAAAAATAGTTCCAAAATTTAGTCATATCTCTATAAAATTAAAACCAAAATAAAAAATTTCAACCCGACAGCAATATCTTGGCATCTCTGGAAACAGGTCGGGGTAATTGCTCACCCTATGTATAGGCAGGCATACCATATTTCCGAAGGGGTAAACGGAATAAACTCGTTAATAAAAAAAATTCGTCCCTAAAAATATCTTCATTTCGAATCAGTCTTGGATTTCATGATTTTTGTCCCTAAAAAGCAATGTTCTCTAAAAAAAAGGTCTTCACTTCAAATTAGTCTCCAATTTCTAATTTCTGGGTCTTTTAGTTTTCTCTAAAAAAGAAACGTCTTTACTGGGAATCTGTCTCGGATTCCATGATTTTACCCCTAAAAGAAGTGTTCTCTAAAAAAGGGAGGTCTTCGTTTTAACTTTGTCTTGGATTTCTGGAAAACCGGCCAGGACAAAGCCCTAAAAATCGGGACATATGGCAAGCCTATATATGTATAGAGTCTCCGTCACTTTCTTGCGAGTCAGCAAAATAAACATAAAGATAAAATAGAAAAAAAGTTTTTTTTAACTCAGAAAGAGTTAGCTAAATATGAGAAAATCTTTCAAATTTCCTTTTTTTTATTTGAATAAAGCGCTGTTTAGTTCGTTATTAAATAAGATTATAACTAACATTACTTTAAAAAAATTGTGCCTTACCAATCACGAGCTTCACGGCACGTCACTGTTTGTAGCATACAAAAATGTGCAGTACTTTTCTTGCTAATAACGTGATGATGCAGATTTTTAAACAACTTAACATATTCTTCGTAGTTATAAATACGAGTTTTGTTATAAATATTCGTAGTTATAAATACGAGTTATAAATACTCGTAGATAACCCCATCGTAATACGTGATTTGTCTGGCACTGTGCGTTTCAATAAAAAAAAAAATAGCTGCAAAACAATAAATATTAACTCAGGACATTTTATTTGCTACTGTTGCTCAATAGAAATTTGAATCGTTTCATTTATAAACGGTACAGCTGCACTACATTTTCTCAGACGTGACTTAGAATGAGAGCTGTTAATATTTTAGACGATAAAGATGACTCTTAGGATAATCAAATGCCACGAATCTGTCATCAACTGTTTTACGACGAATAAATATAAAATAAAACTTTTTCTTTAATATCATTTAATAGTTTAACGTTTCGATGTTGGAGGTTTTGATTCACCTTTGAGTGGGTCGAATTAGCACAGTGTTGGCCACGATAGCGCACTGCAGCGCGAGGCACCACATAAATTTTGCAGTCCAGGCGCAGTTTGCGGGGACAGACACCCCAAACTGCTTTACATTTTTTGGCTTGACAACGATTGCGTTATTTAAAAAAAGGTTGCAAACTCGATAAATTTGAATTTGAGCTCGAACTCACAAAATGTTTGCAAGTATGTGTTCGGGTTCACCATTTACTATTCATCAAGTTCGATAATTTTCTATTTATAGATTGGAAACCAAAAAGAGATCTTATTTTATGATCGAGTTTTTTCGAGTTCGAAAATTCTTATCTATCGAGTTAGAATTCCACAAAATACTGTAGACCGAGTTTATCGAGTTAAGCAGCTTAGATTTGAAAGAAGGTAAATTTAAAAATGTATTTGCGTTGAAGCTAGTCAAACGGTTTACTTTATAAAGAAGAAAAGTCGAGAAACTAGTCGATGTTATAAAAAAAAGTTTTTTAAATAAATAAACACTGGCACTTTAAATCCATGCTTACTGTAGTTGTTCCAAAGAGACTCAATTCTTGAGTATATACGAGGTGTGTCATAAAAGTTCTAGGACTCTGCTTTCTGTGTAAGCCTTGGTTGAGCTACAAGACTATGTTAAGTGGCAGATGATTTTGTAGCTTTTTAAGGGTATTTAACCGCAATTTCCACTTACTGTAACATTTATTTATCATTTCAGGTGTGAAAAAAATAGTTTACTTATTTACTGTCGTTTTATAATTTTTTTTTTTTTGGTAATTTAGTAATGACAACAGAACAACGAACCAGCCTCAAAGTTCTAGTCCGTTTGGAAAATCTCTTGCTAATCTGGCTTGCTGAATAAAGTTATTACTGGCGATAAAACATGGGTTTTTGAGTATGACGCAGAGACCAAACTTCAGAGTCCCCATTGGAAGAGTCCTCAATCACTATGGATCAAAAAACAAGGCAGTCAAAATTCAAAATCAAGTTTATATTGATAACATTTTTTGAAGTCAGAGCATGGTCCATTATAAATCTTTTTTGCAGGGTCAGACTGTCTATCAGTTTGTTTGTGAAAAGATCTTGCAACGTTTGCTCTGCTCATAATGGATCATGTCTCTGACTTCAAAAAATGTTATCAATATAAACTTGATTTTAAATTTTGACTGCCTTGTTTTTTGATCCATAGTGATTGAGGACTCTTCCAATGGGGACTCTGAAGTTTGGTCTCTGCGTCATACTCAAAAACCCATGTTTTATCGCCAGTAATAACTTTATTCAGCAAGCCAGATTAGCAAGAGATTTTCCAAACGGACTAGAAATTTGAGGCTGGTTCGTTGTTCTGTTGTCATTACTAAATTACCAAAAAAAAAAAAAATTATAAAACGACAGTAAATAAGTAAACTATTTTTTTCACACCTGAAATGATAAATAAATGTTACAGTAAGTTGAAATTGCGGTTAAATACCCTTAAAAAGCTACAAAATCATCTGCCACTTAACATAGTCTTGTAGCTCAACCAAAGCTTACACAGAAAGCAGAGTCCTAGAACTTTTATGACACACCTTGTACAAAGCCGTACCAGCAAAAAAAACCCAAACAATACAATTTGCCCAAATTTTGTAACGTTGTCCGAATCTTGATTTTCTAAAACTTTATTGATATGAAAAAACTTTTGTCCAAAATTTAGAGTGGGGCCAGGAAAAAAAGTCTTTACCATAAATCTTAAACTTTTTTTGCATTCAATATTTATTTTTGATGAACAAAAAATTTCTTTTGCCAAATAATTTCTTGTCGCTGCCCTACAATCCATGACTTTGCCCATATTTTTTCTATTTCTGCCCGAAAAATTTTAGTTTTGCCCAAATTTTAGAGACTTGAGGTGGCAATTGTCCTCCCTGCAAGTACGGCTATGAATACATGGAGTTTCAGATATTGCGTATCTAACTTTCTATCCAATCTTTCAGTCGAATATTATGTGACTGTATTAATTTAGCGATTTAATTTTACGCAACAGTCGTTATACATCTACTAACTAAAAGCATTGCGCGAGGCTGAAACTGACGACAAAGGTCTTTCAATGAACATGTTAACAGCGTAAAAGAAGGAAATGTCACAAAAGACGGGCAACGTGGTAACATTGTCGAGAAAAAGGCAATTCACGTGACTAAGGAACACGAACACAGATTCACATGACCAACGAAAACGCGAACCCAGATCGGAATCCGTAGTAATTACCATAAATGCTGTTTTCTGCGCTCGTTTAGTTTATTTTGAAATTAAAAAATTAGGAATTGAATTTTAAATTAATGTTAATTATTGTTAATTGTCATAAAAAGGGTTACCATAACTTGCTCAGTTCTAAAACTTGTGCATACTTTTATAAACAAAGTCTTGGAGAATTTTAATATGGCTTATTTCTAAGAAATGTGCTTAATTGCTGTTAAGTACTGATTGGTTTACAGTTTTTATAAGGAATAATAATAATAATAATAGTTTTAGGTTTCAATAGCTTTAACATTTAAAAAAAAGAGTGCTTATTAAACTGGCAACAAGAGGTGAAAACCTAAAAAGTCTTTTCATTAAATCATTTTTTGGTTGAATATCAAGTAAAGGATGATTCTTTTTGGTATGACCAATGGTATTGACGGAACCATTAACTCTTTCAATTTATGGTTCCGTCAATATCACCGGTCATTTAAAAATTTTGTACAACCAAAAATTTGAAAATTTTGAAAAATTTTTGGTTGTACAAAATTTTACTTGACTTTTAAAAAAATTTACTTTACAAAATTTTACTAAGGGTCTTTACTTGACATATAGTAAAAAAGAAAAAACAAACTGAATTGAACTGAACCGATCTGAACAAAGAGGGAGCTTGCACGATATGTTGTTCCCTCACTTCGTGTAATTAGCCGAGCATACAATTTTTCGGACTGTAGCCCGCCCACCTAGTTTTGGTCGGTCGTGATGGTAGCCCGTCTACGTAGTTTTAGCCATTCCTGATTGTAGCCCACCCACATAGTTTTTCTTACTTAGCCAAATTGTTTTTTAAGTTTTTTAGAGCTTTTATTTTTGGTTCCTGTCATTTATATTTAACCGGACGATGGATGATGAATTTCAAGGGGGCGGCTCTGGAAATGCTACAACCTTTCCTCAAAAAATTTCTACTCTCAACAAAAACGACTTTATCATGCTGAAAGGTCATCCCTGCAAAATTGTTGAAATGAGTAAAACAAACAGTCGCGGGAGGGTAAAGGTGAATATAGCCTAATTGCGCTATATCTTCATATCTATAAAATCTGATGAAAGCCGACAAATTTAAACTTTTAGGGCTTTGCGATATAATGAAACGTCTACTTTTAGCGTTTGTTTCGGTTGTTTGGGATTTTTTTTGAAGAGCTTATTAAATTAAAATAAATTCTTTTTAAAATAAACTTTATTTTTTTAAATAATAGCAATCAGTAGTCAACATTTTATTATTTAGTTTGCAAAATTATTATCTAAAAACAAAAAGCCAAACGGTTTCGATTTTCACAAGTCCTTATTAAATTATCTAAAAAATTTTAGCACTACTTCACTATAAAACCATACCCAAAAATCACTTACATCTTGTGTCGATTCACTACAGCAAAATAAAACTGGTAAAGTTTTATAAACTTTGAAAATACGTGAAATTTTTAAATTAAATTAAAAAAATAAAATTTTAAACAGTGAAAGACTCTGAGTAGAAAATAAAAATTGTTTTCAAGCAATTGACGGTTCCAACCAAATTTAAACTTTTTATAAATTTTGCCATGAAAATCTGATTTGAACTTATTTTTTTAAGCAAATTTAATTCGTTTTGGCTGAAAAACAAACATTAAAAGATATTCTGTGATCTTTTATTGCTTTTGATACCTAAGAATTAATATCTAAATGCTCCTTACAGCTGTAGTGCTTAAATTTCAGGTTTATATACTGTATATTTTGTATGTTGCAGTCCGAGCCATACGAATATATAAATTAATAAATGTTATTTAAGCAAACGAAGTGTTACACGTCTGTTGAGAATAGCTTCCAATTTTAATTGTTTAATAAACAGAACAAGCTTTTTACGTAAAATTTTGATGTGTAAATTTTAAACAAACAATTTAACCTACGTTGCAATTAAAGCGTCTCGAATCAACGCTAAAATATGGAAAGATAATAAATAAATACGAAAATCAATAGAGCAATTTTGGAATTTAATTTGCTAAAAATTTATTAAAAAATCAGCAAGGATATTTATTTAAATAAAATACTTTTTTTTTTATCTATTTTTTGATAAAGTTGGCTTTTAAAAACGATATTAATTTTACACTGTAAATAAGCAATATAAATATACATAGATAAAGTGAATAAGCAGCATAAATGAATAAAGTGAATAAGCAGCATAGTGAATAAGCAGCATAAATAATACATAGATAAAGCTGGCTTTTAAAAAAAATATTAATTTTACACTGTGAATAAGCAGCATAAATTAAAGTAGATTTCCGTTTTGTGACCAAAAAAGGTTAGAATTGAGCAAAAATTTACTGTGGTTAATTTTCTTTGTGTTCAAGTATCTAACCCAGGGACGTCCAACCAGTGGGCTGCATAAAGATTTTGAGTGGCCCGCGCAGTATTTTTTGAAGCCCTCTGTCCCGCCAATTTTGGCAAAAGTCGAAGACAGATTTGGTGTGAAGACCCCTTTTTTCTTGTTTTTTTCAAGTTTTAGAGATCATTATGATTTCGGGCAAAAAGTGGAAAATCTGAGAATGATTTCTGGCAAGAACCTTTTTTTTCTGAAATCACTATAATTTTGGGGCAAAGTGGGGTGTTTTGTTTGTTTGGTCCACCAATATTTTTGATAAGTCAAAGTGGCCTTCGGCTCAAAAAGGTTGGACACCCCTGATCTAAGCCATTGTTTTTCGACTAATGGTCCTTTAAGGTCTTCTAGATGGGGTGCACTTTTTACGGAGACATTTCAAATTGTTAGATGCGAATACTAGCAATATTTTTTCCTTTATTCATAGTTTAAACCAAGTGTTTCCTGGTTGCATAAGTTCACGACTCACTTAAATACAGGGTCCTCCACCCAAGTGTAGACTAATTTTTAGATAGATTTCTAAAGTATTTATAAATTACTTTATGCTCTGTTTTTTTGTCGAAGATGGCGTAAAAGTCAATCAGCACGTTTACCTGGACATGTTGAAGAACAGGGTTCTTTCATGGATAAATTCATTGCCTGGAAATCAAGTGGTGACACTACAGCAGGATGGGGTAACCGCTCACACAGCCAAAATGGTTCAAGCCTGGTGCAAGGACAACTTTAAGTCCTTTTGGTCAAAGGAACTCTGGGCCCCTTCTTCTCCTGACCTTAATCCGATGGATTTTGGGATATGGTATATCTTGGAGAGAAAGGCCTGCACTGTGTCACATTCAAATGTAGAAAAATTGAAGAATAAATTGAAAGAATCTTGGGCGAAAATAGAAAGCGAAACTATTCGTGCCACGTGTGACCAAGTTATCTCTCGCCTCCGCCGTGTTATCATTGAAAAGGGCGGATATATTGAATAAACTGAATTCGATATTGAAGATTATACATTTACCTTTAATTTTCTTCAAAAAAAATTCATTGCCCTTTTTGTTTTTAAATTAATGTAATGTATAACAGTCTACACTTTGCTGGAGTACCCTGTATAAAAAACTCAACTACTTTTTTAAAATCGTTACCGTTTTTTTGGTTTCAGCTCCAAATTTTAAGGAAAGTTATTGAAAAGAACACGTAGAAGTGAAGACCAAAAAAAATCTTTGTTTGTTGGCTAAGTTTACTCGGAGTTTGAAGAATTTTTTTTTATCTCTATATTTATCCTCCTGACTTGCAGGAAAGCGTCGAAGGCATTAATACATAGGGTAAGTAATTACTCCGACCTGCTTCCGGAGATACCAAGATATTGCTGCCGCTTAAATTTTTTTTTATTTGGTTCTTTAGAGATATGACTGAAATTTAGAACTGCTTGCCAAGACCACCAAGCAGGGAAAGTGCCGTAAAGCGCATTTCCTTAGAGCACAACAGAAGGTTTTGAATCGTGACCACGTTGATTATCAGCATGGCGCTTTAACCACTCGGCCACGGTGCCGACAGATCTTCTTGTTTAACAAAATAATGCAAAAACTTTTGCTGGGCCGCAAAAATTATTTTTCAAGGTTTTAATCCGCTGTATTGATTAGGTTGAGAAGCCTACTGATTTAAGTTTCTGGATTGTAATTTATTTAAACTTTAACTTCGGAAACATCGATAAAAGCGAAAAAAATTTTAACTCTAAATTAAATGCTTTTGTGTTGACTATTTGAGATTTGTTTAAAAATACAAACAAATAACATGACTCAAAAGGAGTCTGATGAGTTTATAGTTTTCCGCTAAAAAATCGTGTTGATTGCAATTATTCGTAAACAATTTTAATTATTTTTAGTGCCATGTTGTCGGTTTAGACATATTTACCCAAAAGAAGTATGAAGACATCTGTCCAGGGGACCATATGGTATCTGTCCCTATTGTTGAAAGACAAGAGTGTCAAGTAAGGTTTTTGTTACGTTTCTATTGTGATTATGATTCGAATAACAACGTCATACAGCAAATAATTAAGGCTTATTGGAGATATTTTAGTCACGTTTTTCGTCAAAGAAGCGATTTTATGTCTTGTTGCCCATCTGCGATGTGATTTCAAACTTAAAAGCTTGAAAATAATTCTCGCACGCAGTGAATTTAAATGTTAATCTAGGAGTTTTATCTTTTATCGGTTACAAAAAATTCAATTAAATGATTACTCAAATAAATGTCATTTTTATTTTGTTCTCTTCAATCGACTAAATTTACTTCAGACAATGCAGATAAGTAACAAAATTAAGACTATTTTTGTCACGTCATTGTCTACAATAAACGTGTCATGATGACAAAGAAGAAGTAGGGTAAACGCAAATATTAAATATGAATAATAAAAAATTTTTTCTTAAATAACAAAGAGGATAATTCTGTAAAGATTTGAAAAAAGTAGTGCTTTTTCTGGAAATTTTTAAAACACTTAAACTGAGACATGCAAAATTATTTTAACCTTTGTTGAATCAAAATATTTTAAAGACCAGAAGGCTAAGTAGTTTTTCAGAATAAATGTTTCAATAAATCGCTAGCTTACTTTACATTTCAAAGAACTATACCCATATGATTATATTATTTTTGGTCTTTATTAGGTTAGTAGGCTAAGGTTACTAATGTATAGACAAAAAATTGGCATTCTTTTTTTTTTGTAAACTTTAAAATACGGTTTCAAAAAAGACCAAAATACGGTTTTTTGTTGATCTCTGAAAGAAAAGACGCATCTAAGTAATGCAAAATAAAAGAAAACGCTGGCTGATTAAACTAATTAGTTGCAATTGTACGGATTAGCAGTAATTTATTCAACTGAATTTTATTCTGTACGATAAAAAATTGCTATTTTTTGAGTAAAAATGAAGATTTTTTTGTAAAAACGTAAAGTAAATTGGAAATATTTTTTAGAAAGTACAAAATTAAAAGTACTTCAACTGATACATGCAAATCATTTAAAATTTTTCCAGAAAAAGAATTTTTTTAGTCTTAAATTTTCGTCAATAAAGAATTTAGTATGGGTTTTCCTATAGTACTCTTACATCACCTCAGCCACAAATGAACTATCTTTGCTCAGTTAAGTAAAATTTTTATGTCAAAATTTAGTGAGGTTTATTTATAAGTAAAAAGCAAAATATCTTACAAAAAAATGTCATAGTAAATTAAATGGGTTTGTGACAATTTTCTCGCGACACTTACGCCACAAAATTGTATTAAATTACATACGATTTCCAGGAAACACTGAAAAAATTTTGCTTGGGACAACAGTCATTAATTTAGAATTCATCAAGATGCTTTGGGATTAAGTTGAAGATTGCGTAAAGTAAAAGATTTTTCTTCCCAAAGCTTTTCATCTGACACTCTTCAGGGGAAATCGTCAGAATGAAGCAGAATTGAAACCGAACTAAGTTATAAAGGAAGAAAGTAGAGTTTTCATTGGCTGAAAGAAGTCAGCCAATAATTGGGCCGCAAAAGTAAAGAATGTTTTAGTTTTCAATATTTTAGTAAAAATTTTATCCGCTTACTTTTTAGCCAAACCATTTTTTTTCTGGCTAAACTGAAAATTTTTTCAATCTTTACTTTACTTTTTAAGCAAAAAAAAGATAAATGTTTGAGTTGCCAGGACTTTGAAAATAGGTATTTGGGTCGTGCAGAAAAGTGTTTTGCTGACCTTTCAATTAATTTTTAATTACGCCCCTCCTCTAATATTTTCCCAAGTCACCTCTACTTGACAAAATAAACTTGATGCCACAATTTTTAAAATCATATTTAAATTTTTTTTCTTACAATTTTTAGCTGGTTGATATATCCGAAGGCTTTGTTAGTATAATGGATTCGAACGGAGACACGCGCGATGATGTTAAACTTCCGAAAAATTTTGGAAATGACATGGTTTCTCTTTTCGAACAAGAAAAACATTTAATGGTAAGAATTCAATAGTATTTGGAAAAAAAATTAATTTTTAGTCTCAACTGAGCCGGAATAAACGAATTGTGTTTTTATGTGATTAGAGAATAATTTTTTTTGAATTTACGACATGACTTGTATCGAGAATGAACCTCGTTTATTGACATAAACTCGTATTTTTCTGTTCCGATGGTCACAACACTATCGCTGTCACCATCTAATCCGAACAGTACAGCAACCTAACAAGAGTGTTGACCCTAGCGACAACGAACGACGGCAACATTAACTAGGGGTCTATTAATTATTGTTGGATGCCGAGCAATTATTAAGAGGTTACCAAGGTTTAAAACTCAGACCAATCTAAAAATGTTTGCTGAAAAATAAGCGGAAACGTCATTCCCTTTGGCCATCAAAATGCTGATGGAAAACAACCACTTTGCTTGTTTTTCTGCAAATGCTTTGACTGTGAACCAAGCCAGCGCAATTACATTTTTTTTAAATATTTTTTATATAAAGTTAAAATATATCACATGCACAATAGATCTTTTATAACACAGTGTTATAAAGAATAAATTCAATTTTTGGTACGAAAGAGAAATTATAACTTTAATTTTTGTTAATGAGGGAAAGACTCGCGATTCTTAGATTCACTCTTCCTTAAAAGATGCTGGCGTGTCCGACGATTTAACGAAATTCAATAGCTTTATCCGTCCTCGAGGTGCTGAGCTTGTTTGAATAAGGTCCGCGAAATCCCTCCAAGTTACTAACTATCCTTATTTAAATATGCGTAACTTTATGACGCCCGATCCAGAAAAATATAAATGTAACTTAAATACAAAGGAGAGGATTGAATTTATTTTTTTACCTGTGGTTTTAAACGCGCAGCTACTTAAACAATATAGCAAAAAATAATGGTCACCTGACCATTTAGCACATCACGGTTTCCGTTCTATCGGCAAAATTATGGTCACTCTTCTATAAGCGAACTTATGGTCACTATCTGATGAGAGCGATGTCTCTCTATTTATGATAAACTTGAATAGGCTCGGACGACAAACTTTTAAATGAAATCAATTTCATACCCTTACACAGATTACTGCCAAAGCGAGGTCACATCCCTACTGTTTAATTAAGACGATGCATTTAGGTCATTAAGAGCGGAGATAGGTAATTACATTTAATTTTACAAAAGTCTATAAAATTACCGATCTGTTAAAAAAAACGTCAAATACATCACATCTCCTTGCTATTGGCAGCTGCGACTTTCGCATTTCGAGAGGTCACAAAAATAATCTAATTTTTTTCCGGAAAAACGATTTGCATTACGTAACACACAGACATTGGGATCCAAAAAATTTGACCACTTTATAAAAAGGAGTCTGCTTCATAACGAGTTTTTTCATTGGTGCGGTTTTTTTAATGCTAAGGTGAACGATAATATATGTAGGATTTAATGTTTATGGGACAAAGTGTTCATATGAACACCGTACAGTGACGCACTTATTACCAATATATGGTTGCACTTTTATACTGTTGAATAAAACAAAGTTAAGACGATTGATGAAAAATCTGTATCGATACCATTTGCTACGAACAAATTGTCATTAAACGACAAAATCGGGGTTCGTACTTTGATCGCCTTATTTAATTCCGCGGTCAATTGTACCATATTACATAAGGTCTACGTTTAATTTTTTGCTAAATGCAAAAGATATTTTTTTTTTGGTAATCCGCAAACGCTTTCTTTGTTTAGCGGAAACAACTTTTCCGCAATTTTAAGCAAAACAATTTTTTTGTTTTTTGTATTAATAAATGCCAAGATATTGCGGTGGGTTAAATATAATCTTTTATACGTGTGTTCTATTTTACTCTTTATAAAAAGCTGCTTGATAAAGTCATGTAACATAAAAAAGTTTGTTTCAAAGGGAATAATTAAGTTTTACCTAAAGCTCTGTGGAAAGGTTTAGTTTGTGAACAATCGTTAACAAGGATTCTAAAGAATTACAACGGACGACTCCAGGAGAAATAAAATTTATTAACTAAAAGCATAAAAACTTTACGCCGTCTCTGGTTTTTGATTCCAAACAGAAATATTGTGACTAACAAATTTTTTTACAACCTATTTGTTACGGGTATGACTATAGTCATAGAAATAAAATTTGCAAACTAAAATCATAAAAAACTTTACGTTTCCTTGCTTTTTGAATCCTAACAAAAATACGTACTGTGACTACGAAAATTTTGTACAAAATATTTGCTACGTCTATAGCCATAGTTGTCATCTAACATGACCAAATAATTAGAATAGCTAATGGTCAATTAACGGTTACGTCAAAGCCAATCGTAAATTAGAAAAAGATTTCACTTACAGACAGCTATTTTCCATGCGGTAATCTTTCTTCAACTTTGCTTTAAAGATATGCTTTGCAAAAAAAGATAAAAATAGAAACAAGATAGGTTTTTTTTTATTATTTAGCTTAACATTACTTAGTTTAAAATCCGATTAAAAGAAAATTTTGAAACAAAAATAATGTTAAGTATATTTTTACGAAATGCTAATGAAAGTTTAAAAAAATACTAATAAAAACTAAACTAGGGTTACTCAAAGCGGCCTCTGGGCACCCTAAAGGAGCCACAAGACCTTTACAAGGATTCACTAGCAGCAGCTTCTTTTTAGTCCACACTGAACTTTCGGGACAAAAATTAAAAATTCAGAGACCGTTTTAAAGCGTTAGCCCAAGGGCCACGACGAATTTACCAGGCGGCCACAAGCAGAAGGCTCTTTTCAGTCTTCACTTGAATTTTGGAATAAAGCTAAAGATTTCAGTAACTGTTTTAAAGTGTTCCCCCTTTTTTTGTCTTCACTTGACTTTTCGGACAATATTCTAAGCGGGGGTACGGGTGTTGAGAGTCTATGAAAAAGAGCCACGCACCATGAAAGTTTGAAAACCACTAAACTAATCAAGATTCTCTAATACAGCAGTTTTTACCCTTTTTCCGCAATTCACTTTTTGCATCCCAAAGTAACTTGACGACCCCTTTTTTAAAAACGATTTTTATTTAGGCGTTCGCAGGCTATTTAATTTGTAAAGACTCACTAACAAAAAAAGGATTAAAAATAATTATTTTTTGAGTAAAAACTTATTAATTTAATTTAACTTTATTAAATAATATTAGCGGGAGACTGGTGTTGCATTTTGCAAAAAAATTTTCTCTACTTATTGCCATTGTTCCCAGAACACATCATGAATCTGGCCTTATCGCTATTTTATCTTTAGCTTTGTTTTTTTTCTTCCAACAATCGTAAAAAGCTAGCCTGACAAAAAAGCCATTAAAAACTGAATTGAAGCTTGCAACTCTGTACTATAGAGGAAGTCATGGTTGACCAATAGAGTCTTATTTTTGAAGATAGATTCCTTTCGTTGTTGAATCATTTTGCATATTTTGAGTAGCGTCGTTTTGATTGAACATGTGAAGCAAGCTGTGATGAATACTTCATTAATATGGCCCTTCTAGTGTTTAATTAGTCACGTACCTCAAAATTTTACAAAATCTACCTCAAAATTTCACGTACCTCAAAAATGTAGCCCTTTACTTAAAATTTGTGGTTAACTGACGTCACCATTATAAATCTTATTTTATTTAAAAAAAAAGGTCTAAGTTGGTCAATGCTCAGCTCTTTTAATCTTTCTTACTCCAATTTGTTTATCTACCACAACACGTTGACACGCTTGATAAAACAAACATTTTTACATCATCAAGTGATGTCCTCATAACTTAGTAATAAAAAACCTGAACTTTTTTTGTTTTATTCAGCTTAATAGCTAATTCTTTGTGTTTTGTCAGCTGTAGCAATAGACTACCTTAGAGACCTACACGGGCGCTATTTGTGACTTGTACCCACCGTATCCGTTAACAATTTTTCCTTTCCCGCCTGTACCCAACCCGTAACTTTTTCATCTTTGAGTAACGCCATTAAAAGTCATAAACACGAAAACATAAAAAATTACTTTTTCAAAAGAAATAATTATTCATGCAGGACTCAAAATTAAAAATTTGCAAAATATCGTACATCTATTAATTTTTCACAATCGATTTTGCCTGTTTATAATTCCCTTTCTGCTGAATTTCAGCTGCTTAGCTTTGGCCTACCCCTACCCGCCCGTTGATTATAAGGACGTAAGTCAATCCATACCCCCCACGAGGCAAGGTGAGAACGGACCAAGGTGGTTATCCGTACTTGTATAAGCCTGTAGGCTGCATAGAAAATGCTACCTAATATGACTTTTACATTGTTTGTTTTTGCTTGTGCGTACTCAATAATTTTACTACCTGTTTCAACATTTGTTTTCCTACACGACTTGATGAAAATAGTATTTGGCTTATTTTTTTCTGTACAACAAAAAAGCTTTTTAGCTTTCCATGACGTGATATTCACGCAATTTATAAATACATGTTAAAATTGCCAAAGAGAGGAAAGTAACGTAGGCTTAAATTGCCTTTTAATTCTTTCTCTAGTCCAGTAATTTTCAATCTTTTTTATACCGTGGCGTACTTTCCAACCCAAGGGTAACCTAACGACCCATTTCGTTGAACAGAATTTATTTTCTGTTGCAAAAGTCTGGTGATCTCAAAAAAAAACAAGGTCTTTACTAAGAATTTGTCTGCAATTTCCCAAATTTTACTCCCAAAAACATGGAAAAAAAGGTCCTCACTTGAAATTTGTTTCCAATTTTCGATCATAATGACATCATTATACAAGCATCATATTGCTTTGATTTTGATTTATGCTTTGTGGCCCATTAAAAACGGCGCCATGTCTCACCACTAGGCCGTGGCCCACCGATTGAAAACCATTGCTCTAGTCTATGCAATTATGCTTTTATAAAATTTTTCTTACGATCATGGCAGTTAAGTTATTACAATCAAATGGAACTGGTATCGCTTTGCTTCTCTTTAACGTTTTTATGCCCATAAATCCATTAATATAACTTTTATTCTAATGAAATTACATTGGTTACATGTACGTTTCCGCCTTTTATTTAAAATTTTGTTCCATGTATTCAAGGTCTTAAATGGTGTTTTGTTTTTGTTTGTGTACTGACATAATTTAGTTTGTAAGCATAAAACCTCTCGTTCTTTACATTCTTTTGATGCTAGCTTTCATTTTGTCTTTCGTGTTTGTACCTTTTCCAAATTTAGTGATTGTATATTTGGTTGTGGTTTTTTACTATAGAAAGATTTACCTAATCAATTGAAAATGGCTCAATTGTTCTCCCAATTAAAATGTTACTAAAAACTCATCTTTACACTTTTGCTTTTGTCAATTAATATTGTGGTAATGTTATAATGTCTCATGATTTTACTTTTTTTGATTTTCTTTGCTGTGAAGCGCTTTTGATCAAATTAGTTTTCTATAAAAAGCGCTATATAAATTAGTATAATATTATTATCATTATTACAAAAGGTTATTTGTGCATTTCTCAATTCTGAATCTTAAATAATATTTTTTTGAGTAAAATTCTTGTATTTATTAAACATTATGTTGACGGGCTACTTGTTTTTTCAGGTTACTGTATTGACAGCGGCTGGCCAGACGGTCGTTGAGGGGTTTACTATAATGTAAACATTCGATGAGCTGCCGTCAATTGACAAGTTGAAAATTATTCTCAATTTAAAAATTGTATTTTAAGGTCAAATTTTGGACAAAAAGACACTTTTGAAGTTTCAAATTACATTAAAGTTGTCTACTTTTTATGTTATCAAATAAAACTTTTTTTGTTCATCAGTTCTGAAATTGTTTAGATGTTATGCACTTATCAGCAGTTCCTGCTGCATACGAAAGATTCAGCCTCGGTTTAAGGGTTGGGCGTTTTTTTTTGATTTCACAAAATTAATTTTTCTAATAGTTAAAGAAACATTGGGCTATTTGTCGTCAGGTTTAACCCTAATTTACCTAAGGGGGGATCCTCAAAGGACCTCCCTTATATAAGAACGATATAACTCGTAAAGTTTGGGTGATAAAAATCTAAAATTTTATGACTTTTCCTAAAATTTATTTCTGATTATTTTGGTATTTTACTTGAGCAAATTCGTTGGGTAGTTTTAGTGTAGCAAGCAATTTTTTTGAATTACCTCTTGATTTTCGTATACTTTTTGTGTGCAAAAATCATGAGATAAGTCAAAAAACGTTTTGAACGTCTTGCTGTGTTTGTCAAGATTACTGTCTCAGGTAGTAGTTATTTATTTTTGCAGCAGACTGTGACTAATCCGACTATGTCACAAAACGAAGCAATCAACGAAAATTTGAGGACCTTTAACTTTATGCAAAATAAGAAAAGACTAATATCAAATACAGTATATTAAAAGTACGACATTTGACTAAACTAGAATAAATGGTTTTCAACATATCAAAAAATCAATTGCGCAGCTATTGTCTGTTAAGAGTATCGGACATGTAAACTTAGGGTCCTCCGAGGACACCCTCTTATGTAGTCAACAGAAAAAAATAGCCTAGGTAAATAAGGGTTAAGAGTTTTTGTTGTGTCTTGTTAGCGATTGATCCATGTGCTAAAAAGAAATACGTGCGTTTCAAACTCAGTTGCAATGCAAAACAAATGGTCAACAATAGCGATCAAAAAGTCAACTTTTTTAGCTCTTTTATAGCAATTTGTAGTAGAAATAGTTTCATCTGAAGGCCAACGCAAAATAAAACTGCTCAAAAAAAAACTAAAAATTTTCAGAGAATAAAATTTAAGGTTTGTGGCTTTTATCAACTGCATCGCTACATCGACAGAAGTCAGAAGGCTAATATGTTCAAATTGATCAGTTAATAATGGAATGGGTTAAATTCGAAAACATGTGTTTAATTGTCATATATAACCTAATTTTTCTATACGTTGGGTAAAATTGCCGTTAAGATTTTAATATCTAAGGGTTATTACGTCATTATTACGAGCTTGTTAATCAGATAATGTTACACCTTTATTCAGAAATCCATACGGACCAGTTTAACTAGTTAACCCAAACACCTGTGCTAGAGTCAAGCTGTGTTTAGTTTTATTTACGTTGGCTCAAGAAATAGTTTGCCGCTAGGCTAAAGCTATTAAAACAATTAATTCTGGCTAAGTAGAATTGGATTTGTTCTCTTCTCTTAACAACTGAAAAAAACATGGATTTTGACTATAATGAATATAATCACAAAATCAAAAGAACTTGATCGATTCTCGTAAAACTTGACTTTTAAGCTTCACCAAACTTCAAAGCAATTCACAGTGCCAACATCTGCGAATCATCACTTAACAACTACGTACTGTCCAAGAATAAATTGGCACTCCGATAGCCGATATTAAACTTAATATTTTCTCCATTACAAAGACTAAAACAATTCTATCTCACAATAGAATTAACTTCCAAGGCGTCACCACTGATCCTTGACCAATTATTCACATCCACAAAACAATTTAACCATTTTTACTAGAATTAATAATAAAATTTAAAACGCTGTTTTTATATACGCATATCAGCCAACGTTAACAGCTTAATAACCAAAGCTACTAGCACAGGCCAGAATTCTTAAATTATTTATAGGCCTAATATTAGGTTTAGCAGTAGGGCAAACTAGTTTATCACGTCTCAATATAATCAGAAGATACAATAGTAAACCGGTTGTATGATTATAACGTCGAATTAGCTTAACAGTAGTAGATGATACCCATAGGCGTACCAGCCAAAAAAAATTTGGGGGGCAATGAAGTTTTGCCTAAATCATGATTTTCTAGTACATTACGGATAGGACGAAAAAATGGTCTGAGATTCTCGGTTGTAGAACAAATTTTGTCCTAAAATCATAGTGGTCTCTAAAAAAAAAATGGTCTTTATCTAAATTTGGTAACTATTTTTTGCAGCTGATCATTGTCAATGCCCTAAAACTACTTGACTTTGCCCAAATTTTTTATATTGCTGCCCGAAAAATTATGGTTTTGTTCAAATGTTTTCTTGTCACTGCCCGAAAAATTTGAATTTTGCCCAAATCTTAAAAAATTGGGGGGCAATTTTCCCCCACCCCCCTTTCCCCCCGGAAGGTACAGCTATGATAATACCAACCTTTATTTGAGCGCTTTAGCAAAAGTACGTTATACTGCCGCAAAACGTCACAATATCTTCACTTCAGTCAATCAATGCACTTCGAATTAAAATGGTAAAACGAATTTTAATAATACACATATACATAGGCATACCAGTCCAAAAATATTTGGGGGCAATGAAGTTTTGCCCAAATTTAGTGACATTTTCCCAAATTATGATTTTCTAGTACTATACATTTGGGACAAAAAAATTGTCTGAGATTCTCGGATGAATACCAAATTTCTTTCTAAAATCATGGTGTTCTCTAAAAAAAAATAGTCTTCACTTAAAATGAGTCGCAGATTTATTAATTTTTGTGCTAAAATCAAGGTTTTCTCTTAAAAAAAAAAGGTTTTCACCTAAAATTGTTAACTATTTTTTGCAGTTGATCACAGTCACTGCCCTAAAATTCTTGACTTTTCCCAAATTTTTCATATTGCTGCCCGAAAAATTCTGGTTTTCCCAAATATTTTTTTTGTCACTGCCCAAAAACTTTGAATTTTTCCCAAATCTTAGAAACTTAGGGCAGCAATTTCTTCCTGCTCTCCCGCCAGGTACGGCTATGCACATATAAGAACAATATGCCAAAAAAAATTAAATTGAGAGAGTGATATACCGATTGCGCAATCACACATAGCAATAGAAAAGATTACGTCATTATCAAAAGCTTAAAATTTACTGTAAAAGATTGAAAATCAACTACAGAGTTATAAAGTTAAGACTAGAATAATGAATGAATGTGACAGATAGGCTAATTTTGAATCTCAAAACAATTGCAAAGTAATCATATGAAGTTCATTCACAGCAGCATTTGATTTGCGAAAACACTGCTTACATTTGTAATAATTAAAATTTGGTGTAGATTTCATTGAAAAGTCGGGATCAAACCAAATTAAACACGATTAGAGAGCCTAATCACTGAAACTCAATTTGAAATTTTTCAAAAATGCTAACAAAATTAAATTAAGACCAAAAAAACGTGAATGTGGTACAAAAATTAAATTATTTTACTCCGTGCTAACATGCCCTTATTTTAAAATACGACCTAAAATTAAGGCTTAAAAAATTTTAAGGTAAAGTACTCAGTTAACCAGTGTATGTTTAAAAAGATTTTTGCTCTCAATTAGAAAAAAAAGCTTGTATTTCCAATTAACCTAAATTTTAAATAGCCTAAGCGTGTAGTTACGTTTTTACAAACACTAAATTAGACAACGGCATGTACCGATAATTTCTCCCCGTACTCTGGACCCACCCTTACCCTTAAACGTTTTTTTTGCATAATCCAAAGCCAGTGATTGCTTTAGTATGGAGCGAATAGATATTTGTACAACGCCAAGACAAATAGTCTTGTTTCTGCATGACGAGGGGAATGACTCGTCTAAGCCTGCGCAGTCAGGTTTCAAAGATTATTATTTGCCTTGGATTAACAAATGCGTTTGAGTGTGATACAAAACAATTTTTGGTTTACAAAATTTAACCAAGAAACTATTTGAAAGCAGAAACAATTTAGCTAGATTTACCAAATAGGGGAAGGCGGGGCAAAATGGTCATAGTTATTTTAAATTGGCGTAACGGCTCCGGTGCTGGACTGAAATAAACGAAAGAAGATTTTATGATTGCTCTAGCCATATACTATTTCATGAATATACAGTAATTTAAAACCCGTGAGAATAGCATAAAATTTTTATTTTAAAAGAATGTATATTTTACTTACATGTCCATTTTGCCCCGGGCTCGGGGCATAACGGTTATAGTGTCCGTTTTGCCCCGGATAAAATTAAAAATAGTTATTGTCTTTGTTTTAAATTCAAAGTAGCTTATTAATATTAGTACTTCTGCATTGTGGCAACCAAAAAAAATCAAATAGAAACATTTTTTATATAGACATGGTAGTGTTAAAAAGATTAAACACGACTGATTGCACGTCAAATTGCACAAAAAGATTTTTAAGCAGTAGCCTATAATACGAACATCTATCGTGATATCGCTGAAAACATTTAGTAGGATGGTGGCCACTGACAGCTTTACAAAAAGGGGGGTTCGGTGCAAGAAAAGTAGAGGGGCCATTTTTTAGTGTTCCGAAGCGAAGCGATAAAGCGATCTCCAGAAGAAGTTTATTATTTTAGGGAGGGGCCACTATTTAGTGTACCAAAAGTGTGATGTCTAAAAAAGAGTTTATCTTTTGAGGAGTGGCCACTTTTTAGTGTTTCAAAACAAAGTGATCTCTAAAAAAAATGTATTCATCTTAGGGTGACACCGTTGTGGTGCTACTATGAAGAAATAGAGCAATATCGTGCATAGGGGGCCACTTTTTGATGCTTGTAAGGAGGAGGGCCGGTGCGGCCGCTCCATTCGCACCCAACTAAAGCCATCACTGGTGGTGCTCTTTATAAAGTTGTATGCAAAGCAAACAGATATATTTTGCTTCATTATTTTTATTTGCTTTATTCATCGCTTGAGGCTTTTCAACGTTGGCTTATTTTAGTTTTTTCAATGCTGTTCCACTCACAGTAAACATTTTTTAAACCAAGAACCAGTTATATGGGTGGCCTATTTTGCCTTACGCTTTTTATGTGTTAACTTTGCAGTAGGAAGAGGGGTATCAAAAACTTTTTCATCTTTATTACTTTGTTTAGAAACACTACAGCTAGCCAGTTTATTACACTCATCCACAGTAAAATTTAATTGTTTGTTTGAAGTGCTTGTCGCAGCTACATTTGAAGATATACGCTTGAAGATACGAGTATATAGGCTATTAAAGTCTGAATCAAACACACAATTTATCAGCTTTCTGCATCAGAAACTGTAATAACTTTCATTTGGTACAATTTTAATTGCTTGGAACAAAACAGCTATAGGTATGACATAGGTATAACCGTTTGCTCCAAGCATGCCGCTTTAGCAATGAACATGCTAGGCGGCTATTAAAAGAATTTTTTTAAAATCATAAACATTGTTTAAATTATACTTTGTCATACTACACTTAGCATCGAAAAACTTTTCAATTGAGTCATCGATTGATCAACAGATTGACTTTACTTTGTATTCAATTTTACAACAAATCTTTGCCAAACACGTTTTAACCTGTGAAACACCGGAAACAATTACAAAGCTTCCAATTTTAATTTCATAACTTTAACTAAAATAGGAAAATAAAAGAAGATAAAAAAATTATTGAAAACTTTGAAATTGAAAGAAATAGAGCAGATTTCCGTTTTGCCCCGCCTTCCCCTAATCTAAGCCTTATTCAAATAGAAACAAATAAAAATAACAAAGAGATTAATGAACAAACATAGCTAACGCAAACAAATTACTATTACAAAACATACCTAACCCTACTCTCGCTAAATTAGCATATAAAATAAGTAAGATACTAATCTAACCCTAAGCAAGCTAAGCTGAACGACCACGGTTAACCCATTAGATTCCAAGTTTTACAGGGCTTTTCATAAACAAAAAGCAAAATATCAAAAATAAAAAACAAGATTTCAGAAATAAAAAACATGATTTCAGAAATAAAAAACATGATTTCAAAAATAAAAAGCAAGATTTCAAAAATCAAAATCAAAATTTCAAAAATAAAAAACAAGATTTCAAAAATAAAAAGCAAAAAAAATAATATAGTAAATTTTCTCTAATAAAGTAGTTTCAATTTCTTCTATTGACTATTTCATTCACTTTTTGCCAGAAGTGTCTGTGATATTCAGTGAAGCTTCCCAAATTTTCCATAACTTCTGTCACATTTTGTTTTAGTTGAGCTATTGTAGTTGCTCTTGGCCTTATACGGTCTAATCTTTGTTTAATGCATGAAAAAATATTTTCTCTAGGATTAAGGTCCGGTGAATAAGCTGGAAAATACATAATTTCAACATCCAAGTACTCCAAAAACGTTTATATCTCCGCACAATGATGAAACCTAACATTATCAAGAACAATCCTGATGTTTTAAAATCTCGCGAAAGTTGAGGGAGAGAAACCCTATTTGTTCATTTTTCTTGGCAGATTTTTAAAGTAAGGGAATTATCATTCCCCATTATGGATCTAATCTCTGTATATAGTTCAGATTCATCTTTTTTATTTCTCCCAGATTTTTTGTATATGTTGCTAAAACTCAACTCCTCACCCTCATGGCTCTCAATCTTCCTTATCAAATTGTTTAAAGTAGATATGCTGAGGTTAGTTATTTCAAGGAGTTTTTTCTTCGATTTAATTTTGTACAGCCTTTTAACTAGATCAAATGTTTCCTCGTTTATTAACACTCTTGTTTTTCTCTGCTGAGATTGTTGAGACATAACTTCTTGCAAATTATAGCAATTTGTGTAATAAAGCATGTAATAAAAGGCTTTCCTTACTTTTTCAGGACGGGTGGACCTATACAAGGTCATGTCACGTGACTCAAAGTGAGCAAAAAAAGAAACACGGCAAATTTTTTGGGCTAAACTTTCTGAAAAGCCCTCTGTTACGTCACAATACCCTTAAATCCTGTTTTTTTGTTTTTAAAATTTTGCTTTTTAATTTTGAAATCCTGTTTTTTATTTTTGAAATTTTTATTTTTATTTTTGAAATCTTGTTTTTTATTTTTGAAATTTTTATTTTTATTTATGAAATCTTGTTTTTTATTTTTGAAATTTTGATTTTGATTTTTGAAATCTTGTTTTTTATTTTTGAAATTTTTATTTTTATTTATGAAATCTTGTTTTTTATTTTCGAAATTTTGATTTTTATTTATGAAAAATCTTGTGATGCAATCAATTTTGTTGAATTTATTGCTGTATATAAATCACATTTACTCTATTATAGAATACAAATGGGGTAAAAAAAATTTTTTTTTTTAGAAAGTTCTTTTTTATCAAGGTCCCATTTGGGGATCATGGAATTATAAGGCAACAAACATAGAGTGTTTTCAGCTTCTCGTTTTATTGATGGAATAAAATGAAGCAGTCTAAGTAAAAACTGGCATTGCATGAAGAGCATTGTTTTTTTGCATTTTTTTTTGCACATTTTGCATTTTCTTTGCTTTCTTTTCGCATTGCTTCTCTTACTAAAGGGCTGTCCAAATTCGAATCTAAATTCCAAAACAATTGTTGTCTTGATTGTCTGCGATGTCCTAATAACAAAAGAATTCCAACAAAAGTCATATATTTTTTGCGGTGCAGCTAAAATCAAGGCATTTTTTTTGTTGAGCAAAAATCATACTCTGTTCAGCCATTATTTCGCGTACGCTTTTGATCATAAGGCAAAATATTTTAAATTCAGATTTATCGCTATAGCTAGCAGAGGGGGCAGTACCGTGTACAAAAGTACCGCGGTACTTTTTTAGTACCGGTACCGGTACCAAAAGTACCGCGGTGCTCCATCTAATTATAGGGTCATTGAAAGCTTTCTTTGCAAGCATTGCGACATGTTTTTGTTTTTCGCATCGATTGCAGCTTCAAAGTAGTTTCTTGATTTACAGTAGTATTATCACAAATTGACATTTGTCAAACTTAAGTGCTTACCAGTACTTTCCCCATGCTTTCGGTAGTAGTTACTAGTTAATTTTAATAAAGGTCAGGTTTAGGAACGTTTTACGCACTTCATAGCCAGTAGCCCTTTTGCGACTTTTTTTTAGGCTAAGCTTACTCAGGCTAGTAGGGTAGTCTGGGTAGACTAGCGTTTTAGTTATGTCTCAAATAGAAACTAAAAAAGTAAATTAAAAATTCCAACCCACTACAATATCTTGGCATCTCTGAAAGCAATTATCTGCTAGATCTTCTGGTTGCTTACGGACCTGTATATATAGCATTAAATAATCAGGTACGGTATTGCTTAAAAGTTGCCCTTAGTACAGTATAACGTTTTTGTACGAGTCTGAAGAATAAATGGAGTTGAAATACGATAAAAATCAATAAAAATTTTAAATCTTGAAAACGAATGATGGGTTTGTGTATGAAGCTTATTTTGTCTTATATTTTTCCATCAATCTTAATCATGTTATTAATGTGCATAGAAAAAGAAACAATTTTAAAATTGGTTGAAAAAATATTGTTTTAACTTATCCGTTTAAATATCAGGTTTTGTTTTGACTAAATTGAAGAAAGATCATTAATTGCTTATGCGCTTGAAGTTTTACATTATATAATTAATTGTATCATTTTTTTATACGCCAGCGTCAGTCTATGTCATTCGACTCTGTATTTTTCTTGAAACTTTATTCAAACTTCGTTTTTTTGACCAATTTTAACAGAATAAAAAGAGGTTACTAAAATGGAATCAACCAATAAAATTCTAATTACCACAAAAAAATGGCACAATCATTTTTCAGTGTTAATATTGAACTTAACGAAAAACGCACCAACAGAGGTTATTTGACTTGTTTTTATTCAAGCAGATGACACATCAAATGTAGCACAGTTAAAAGATCCCTGCTCCAGTTTTTTTCTTATGTTTTTGTTTGCAACAAGAACAGGCAGTGGAAAATATTTTACAACACTAAATTAAAAACAAAATTAGCATAAATGACTTGGCGTAAATAGCTATTTTATTTTTATATGTTATTTTCTGTACAGTACAATATCTAGATAGGTTTGCGTTCGTTTTTCCTCCTTGTAAGTTTATGTTTGAAATAACTTTAAATAGAATAGCCTATTTTTCTTTGTTGCACTGAGCGTTTGATGAAAATGACCAAAAGATCGAACTATATAGATTCATTTAAAAAGTGAAGTTTTAAGAAATATTTGTCGCAGTTTGCTTGAGGTGATCGAAAATTATCAAAGGACTTCCGCCCTACTTTTGAATTATGCTGGGAACTGTATCGAACATTTACGTAAACAAAGTCAAAAGACATTCAAATAGCATACATATTGTGTTACGCTTGAGTGCAATACCATTAATTGATTGCATAAGCGTACCAGCCAAAAAAATATGGGGGCAATAAAGTTTTTCCCAAATTTTGTGACGTTTGCCCAAATTATAATTTTCTAGCACATTACGGATAGAACAAAAAATTGTCTTAGATTTGCAAACCAAGAACAAATTTTGTCCTAAAATCATGGTGATCTCTAAAAAAAAGAAAAGTCTTCATTTGAATTCAGTCTCATATTTTTCAATTTTCGACCCAAAAACAAGGTGTTCTCAACAAAAAAAAGTCTTCACTTAAATTTGATAACTATTTTTTGCAGTTTGATCATTGTCACTGTCCTAAAATTTTTGACTTTGCCCAAATATTTTCTTGTCACTGCCCGAAAAATTTCAATTTTGCCCAAATCTTAGAAACCTGGGTGAGCATTAGCCCTCCCTGCCCCCCCGGCAGGTACGGCTATGATTGGTTGTACCGATGTTATGATACTGATATTCTAATGTCAAAATTCGTACTATAAATTAAATAATTCTAAAAGAAACAATGTTGGTGTCGTAAGTTGTGACCAAATCTATATTAAAATCTCAAATTACTCTCGGTAGAAATTCATTTTGATGATAATGACTGTTTTAGAAAATGTTAGGTTGTTTTATACTCTGACGCAGAAATGCTCAATCTTTTAACCATTATGGTCCAACTTTTGTCAAAAAGTTTATTGCGAGTCGCAATCGATGCAGAAATCAAAGTATCTTCTTTTTTGCTTTTATTTATTTTTAACGTGCTATTTTTTAATGAACAGGAATTCGGATGCACCTCCTTGATAACAGGAATTCGGACTTTAAATTTAGTTAAAGACCAAACAAAAAAGGTCACCAGTTTGATATATCTGTGTGTTTTATTCTTATATAAAGCGAAAAATCTCTAGTGGGACGAAAATTAGCCTATTTATTCCGATTTTCCTGCGAGTCATTGGATTGATTCAAAGCATTACAATAATTTCATCGATTATGTAATTACAAATTTTTTGGTAGGCTTCAACAATAGACTTTGCGGGTCTCGGGTTGGGCAGTCCTGCTCTGACAAAATGTATTAATAAATAATTCAATGTACGGTAAATTTAAAATCAAAAAATATACGCCAGAGCATTAGTTAAGTTCAACTATAAAATATTCTACTATGTAAGCTAGACTAACCTACTAAAAAAGAAAAAAGCTTGCAAAAATCCAAAAAAATTTATTTCATCAAAATAATCAATCCTAACTAAATTTTTTAAATTAGGCTTATTATAACATTTTGAAATAATTATAAAAAAGTACGATGTGACACTTAAAATTTCAATTTTTTTTTTTAGAATGAATTGTATTTCTTTTTATTATATGAAAAGTTCATTTCCAAAATTGTTTAAAAAGTCCAGTGAATTTTAAAAACATTCGTTGTTGCTAAGATCGAAGCATTTTAATAATGAAATCAGATTTCCCTGAAATAGAGTTTCTTCTTCTGTGAACTGCAGTAACCTCCCTAAGGGGATTCCAACAGTGAAAGAATTTTACTTTTAATCATACGATCAATCAAACCGCCGAAGTCGTTAACTTTCTGTAACCAATCTTTGCTTTTCGTCCAATTTACAAAAGTTGACTAACTTTCGAAAACTTGCTTTTTCAATCCGAAATAATATTTTATTACAACATTTGAGTACCAGTATCTCTATCCAAAGAATATGAATTTTTTTTATGCAACCTTAAATAACACTTTTGTTGACCCCAGCTGATTTTAGCTGGAGTCAACAACAAACTGTAGTGTCCTGACGAGTCCTAACAAGGACGAAACAGGTCTGTCGGCAATTGCGTGTTGATTGACTTGACCATTCTTACTTAATGTTAGCAATCAAACTGCAAAGTTTAGCTTGACTTTACCCGATTCGTGTTAGCTGACTCGATGTGGTCAGCATATTGAAACCACCGTCAGTATGCCCTTGCGGCTTAGCCGTACTTATCGCAGTTAGGCTGGTAGTGCATTGTTTTCATTAAACTATATACGTTATAACATGTACAAAAAAATTGTGCATGGTCACCGCATCAGTTGTGCAAAAAAAAGAGTGATTATGTGTTTAATGTGCATATAGTAATTATTGTGCAAAAAGACATTGTAGCTTTGAAAAAAATAGCATTTTTGCGTGCAATTATGTCAAATCTTTAGCGCTTTCGGCGCTAAATATGGTATATCAGAAATTATAGGACTCAATCTTAGTGTAGTAAACATTTTCTGAAGGTATTGCATTTGCAAGGAACATTCTAGTTGTCTAATTATAAAAATGAAAATATTTTGCATAAAATCAAAAATCCACTAAACACCAGATTTTATATTCATACCAATGCAAAAGGGACTTGATGAAATTTTAATATAAAAAAATTATCATAACATTTAACGGCCAGCGAAGGTTGAGTAATTTTACTAAATTACCAAAACCAGAGTTTCCCAAAATGAGGTCTGTGATGAGCGCACAAGGGGTCCGCGACAATATGACAAAATTTGTCAACATATATAGCTGGTAAAGTAATCCATACCATAAAATCCGAGACAGATTCAAAGTGAAGACCTCTTTTTTTAGAGAACACTTTTTTTTAGGGACGAATTTTTGTTTATAAACGAGCGTCCCGGTTTGCCCCTACGAAAATATGGTATGCCTGTTTATAAGCATTTATTTTTTAACGGATTTTGTGTTATTTATTTTTGGGTTTGTTTTATCTTTCCTCGTTGGTTGGGCAGAAAATCGATGTGACATAAGATTGGGGTCCATGATAAAAAAAAATTTGCAAATAGAGTTCGTGACTTAAAAAGTTTGAGAATAACTTTGACTAAACCATTGTAATAGGTTATATGGAAATTAGTACAATTTTTGACAAACTTTTTTTAATATAAAAAACAAACCAGAAGACAACATATTCATTAGGCTTTTCATATATCCGAGGCATATTTTATGCAAAAAATCAAGTTAAAAACATATTCACGCATGTTTTTACATCCAAAGCATAATTGATTTTTGAAAGTGAGCAGTTGGATACGAACGATATTGTTTTCGATTTGTTAAATACAATTTTTAAATGTGAAATGAAATCCAATGTATGACAGAGTTTTAGTTATTACCATTAATTCGTATTATTCAAAAGTACCGAGTATCAGTACCGAGTACCGGTACTGCGTTACTTTTTTAGTACCGTACCGGTACCTCGGTAGAATTTTAGCAAAGTACCGAGTACCGGTACCGCGGTACTTTCAAGAAATACCGTGCCCATCTATGATAACTATAGTATAATATTTTTGAGAATATAAGTTTGGTCATATAAACCAGGGTTTCTCAAACTTTTTTGTTCTGCTACCCTATTATAAACCTGCGAAAAATTTTGAGACTTTTTTGAAAGACATTTACAGTAGACTAGATTTCTTGATTTTCGTCCCCAAATTAAGTATTCTTTAAAAAAAGAACAAAGGTCTTTACTCAGAAGCAATCTGCGATTTATTTATTTTGGTCCCTAACATAGGCGTACGCAAGGGGGGGGTTTCAGGGGTCAAAACCCCCCCCTTGAAGAATGGTGTTCAGCCATATATACAGTACATGGTAATAAATAGGCTTTAATAATAGAATTTTGATTTCTATTTGTTCCGTTCCTAAAAATCGCCCAAATTATGTAGATTCACAATCTCATAAAAAATATCTTTGATTTCGCTTTGGTCCGGCTCAAATAGCCGAAGAAATAACAGTTTTATGAGCAATTTAAATAATTTATTTTTATTTACAAGAAAAAATGGCAACACCGCTTATTTTTCACGAAATTTAAAGTAATTTCCAGAACTATCCGATTGACCTGTTTTGATTATGACGTAATAGTTGTTTGCTTTGGAGAATGTCAGAACATTCGAGTAATCTTACTGAATGGTATAAATACGATTCGCTGAAAAGCAGTATTATTATATAATTCGATGTTTGGTTGTGGTAACTTAAAATTGGAAAATTGTTAACTGTGTGAAGTCATAGTTTTGTGGCCGCAAGTCTTTGGTGATCTACGTGATTGTGAAGAATTAAGCTATTGAGCTTTAACCTGTTGCTTTGATTTATACTATTCGGGCTCCTAAGTGGATTGGAGCATATTTCTTAATAAAGAAGATATTGTGGTAGTCTGAGCTGTGATTTAGCTAGACTATATTTTTGCTGTCGCTGGTTCGAAGGTCAGATCCAGCAAGAAGATTAAGAAATTTATCGTTTAGTAGACACCTAGATTGTGTTATTGGCGAGGCCTTCTTAGCAGGCGCCAAAAAAGGTAGACGATTAAACAACGTACTAAGTTACCAAATAAATTCTACAAAATTTCAAAAAACTTTTTAACATCGGAATAAAATTTAAAAAACTTTCCAAAATTTAGAAAACTAAAATTTGTGGAAGTAACAAAATTTCAAAAACTATTTACTAAATTTCTCCAAAATTTCAAAAACTTTTCGCAAGGTTAACAAGCAAATTTCAAAAGATTTTTCACAAGCTAACAAGTAAATTTCAACAAGTGAAGTTTTAAGAAGATCAAGTAAATTTGTTATATAAGAAGAGCTCTTAAATTGAATAACCTACTTTGAAATAAACTGTTGGTAAAATTGCTTAATTTAATTGAACTGTGTGAAAAGTATAATTTAATTTGAAGACTCCAGAGGGGAATTGCAAGAAAATTCCTCACAACTAAAGGTACCGTGGAATTTGGATTTTCTTTTATTTAGCTGTGAACTGGTAGTTTATTAATTTGTGGTAATTGTGATTTATTTCATTTGGTAGTGTATTTATTGTTAAGAATTTTAGCTATGTCTAGTAAAGATATTGACGTAGGGCTGCCCGATGTTGGCCCGTCTGGTTTGGGGTTAGATGAGGTTGTCCCGGGAGGGGTGCAGGTTGGTACTCGCTTAGGTATGACCACTAGATCTATGGCCAGGGGGGTAGATAATGATGGGATTATTGACCCAGAGGATAGTGTCTCCAACTTGGGGTCTAGAGCTTCATGTATCTCTGTTTTGTCTGAAGCACAAATTGAAATTCAACGGCAGATGGAGACTAATCGCATCATGGCTGATTTAAGGTTAGCCAAACTGGCTCGGGAGGAAAGGCAGGCACAACTAGCCCGGGAGGAAAGGCAGGCACAACTGGCCCGGGAGGAGAAAGAGGCAGAGCTCAAGGCGGAGCTGGCTTTAAAAGAGGCAGCATTAAAGGCTGAATTTTTAAAGAAGGACTTGGAATGCCGTAAGTCACGGTCTGGTTCTCAAGTCAGTTCAAGGCGGTCAGCCCACACCAGAACCGATTTTCTTGAAACCCATGGTGGGTATTTGAATACTAATAGTCAGCAAAGTAAGGCTGTGATCTCTGGTGGTGGTGGTGAGACTGGTGATGTGTTACTCCCCAAGACTGCTGTCCGGGAGAATTTAACCTTGCAGAAGTTTTCTGACTCAAATAATTTGCTAGGTAGCAATGATAGGTCTCTGCGAGGCAATGTGGCTTTTGGGGCCGCCCGAAGTGTGCCTCCTGACTTTGAGAAATATGTAGTTTCCCCTGGTGTGCCGTCTGGTCGGGCCGAGACATGCCCTAAAATTTGTGGTCCATATGGTAAAAGTGCTGTTGAATATGATGGTGGTGTTAAAAATAAGTATGTTAGTGCTGCTTTACCTGCTGTTACGAATGCTAGATCTTGCAATGTTGGTGGTTTAAATTGGAATAATGGATTGTCTCCTGTGCAGTCAGGCTCGACTCAGCAGGACAGTTTCTTTCAATATCAAAATTGTCGTACTTTCATAGATAAGGCGTCTTTGATTAATTACAATGGAAGTAATATGCCATATATTTTCTTTCATAATCGCATTAAGGCTTTAATGGATAGTTGTCCGTTCGAAAATTCACGTTTAACTTTGTTGCAAGCTGCTTGTGTTGGACTTGCTGGCCAAAATATTGCTAATCTGGTTGCTGACACACCTGGCCTGTCTGAGGCTAGGCGCATTGAAATGTCTCTTGAAAGATTGTCGCAGAGATTTGGTGTTAGAGGTGGTTTTTATGCTGAACCGGAAATCCGCAAGTTTCGGTATGGTGATAAATTAAAATCAGATTCGGCCTTTGCGCTAAAAGAATTTAAAGACCAATTGTCTCAATGTTTGCTCTACGCCAAAGCTTATAATCAACCAGATAAAGTAGAAGGTCGATTTGTATTGGATTTGGCTAAGCGTTTGCCGGATGTAACTAAAAAAGAGTTCTTAAAGTTTTTGGCAAATTGGTTTGGACACACAAATGAGCCTAGTTTTGAAAGCTTATTTGAATTTATAACTGAAGAAGAATCTTACAAGTCGACAGATTTTGGTATTTCACTTCTAAATGCTTCAAGTGAATTGCGCAAATTTGAAAAGCCCCATGATAAAAGTAAAAAGGCTTGCCCAGTAAGACAAACTTCCTTTAAATCACCTAATCTCCCAAGAAGGTCTGATGCAAATAATAAACAGAAGAAGTCTCTAACTACTGATAGTCGACCAGAGCATCCTATGTGCATCTACTGCTCTTTGAAAGGGCTGGTTGAGCATCATTATCTGTCAAATTGCTCTGAATTTTTGCGTTTGACACCTATTGATCGCAAAGATGTAATTGTTAAATCTGGTCGGTGTTTGAACTGTTTGCGTAAGCATTTTGTTAAAGATTGTTTTGCCCCCAATAGATGTAGAAAATGTGGAGCTGCATATAGTAGAAAGCACTCTCTCTTGTTGCATGATGCCTTTGTCACACCATCTCAAGCACATGAGAGTGGTGATAACACTTCAGAACCTTCAGTTACTGTACGCAAAGTTGGTATTGGGAGTGTGAAGGCTGCCTTTAGTCGTGTCACAGCTCCCCGCATAATGAACCCTGTAAATGGTAAAAGCAGGTTGGTGTATGTACAGCATGACCCAGGGTCACAGGTTACTCTGGTCTCAAACAAGCTGGTACAAGATTTAGGTCTAACTGCATTTGATAATGTTTCATTTGAAATGCAAATAATGACTAGTTGCAAGGCTACCACGGCAGATTTAGTCAAGTTTAATGTGCAGTCATTGCATACTGGTGAGATTTTTGGTAATGTGGTGTCAGTTGTCAATGAACCTTGGAGCGATGATGAAAATACTTTGCCTCATAAACAGGACTTGAGTGTGTATGAGCACTTTAATGATATTGAAATTGTTTGCTTGGATAATTGTCATAGTGTGGATGTGTTACTGGGCAATGACAATGCCCATCTTATGTATGCCAAGCAAGAACGAATGGGCAAGAGTCAAACTGACCCACATGCACTACTTTCTCCATTAGGCTGGTTAGCTTTTGGAGGAAAAACATCTTTAAGTGAGGTACCTGTCAAAGTCTTAAGAGCCAATGTTGAAGACAAGCAAAGCAAGACATTAAGCTTGCAACAGGCTATTGACAGAAAAGATGCAGAAATTGCTGAATTGCGTAGTGTTGTTAAAGATTTATCTGTTGAAGATGAGATACCTCAATGGTCTCGCACTGATACTATTGCCAGTCAATTGGTAGAGCCCTCCATAAAGGTAAAAGATGACCGGTTTGAGATTCCCGTACCTGTGGTTGAAAAAGCAACAGTGCCTAATAACTTTGAGTTAGCACACGAGCGACTGTCTGCCCTGCGTAAGAAGGCCCTTCGGCAACCTGATCTTAAAGAATTTTTAGTTGAATCTATGGCAGAAATGCAGTCCAATAATTACATTGAACGTGTGCCTGATGCTGATTGTGCGAATGACCAAAAATGGTATCTACCTTATTTTGTTACCTCTCAAGTTAAGAAGCGTATAGTGTATGATGGAAAGGCCAAGTTTAAGGGAACCTGTGTGAATGATATTATTATGTCTGGACCTGATCTTCTAAACCCCTTGCTGCATGTTTTAACCAGGTTTCGCTTAGGTAAGTATGCTTTGATGTCAGATGTCACAAAGTGTTTTTTCCAAATTCAGTTGCCGGCTGCCCAAAGAGACCTATTTCGCTTGCTGTGGTTCGAAAACAATGATGTAGAAAGAGGTAAGTTGGTATCCTACCGTTTTCGAGTCCATCCTTGGGGCATCAAAAGTAGCCCCTACATTGCCTGTCTTGCATTTAAAAAGCTTGTTGAGGAAAACCCCACATGTGCTAGTGACATGACCCTTCAAAATATACTGCAGAACATGTATATGGATGACCTTATTTTTTCAGTAGATAATTTAGAGAGTGCACAGACAATTACAAATGAGGCAGTGAGTCTATTTAAAAGTCATGGATTTAAACTTGTTAAGTGGAGCGCAAATAGGGACACTATGAGTGTTTTGTCCTCTTTAAGTCCTGAACTTTTGTCAGCTTCTATAAGAGAATTAGACTTGTGTGGTGAAGAGCTAGCCTTGCCTTCTGCCAAAACCTTAGGCTGTGTCTGGGATCCTGACTCAGATGAGTTGCGTATTGACTGTTCATTAAAGCCTCTTGGTAAGTATACACGTAGAACCATGCTCAGTCAATTAGGACAGAATTTTGATCCACTGGGATTTGGGTCCCCTTTCTTTATTAAAGCACGTTTGATCTTGCAGCAGTTGGCTATAGATAAATATGATTGGGATACAAAAGTCCCAGATGAGATTGTTAAAGAGTGGGATGCATGGCTGCATTCACTTTCTTTGCTGCAGAGTTTTTCGCTTCCCCGGTGGTTATTCTTAAATAGCAATATACCTTGCTCAATTGATGATGTGAAATATGAGTTGCATGGGTTTAGCGATGCGTCAAATCAAGCTTTTTCTTCAGTGATATATCTGCGCAGATTAGTTAATGGTGCACCTAGTGTAGCTTTTATTTTTGGTAAATCTACAATTGTTCAGCGGCATCAGTCATCCTGGCCCATTGCAAGAAAAGAGTTAACAGCTGCCGTAAACACCTCCAAGTTGATGTATCAAGTAAATGAGGCTTTAAAACTGGACATTAGTAAGAGATACTTCTGGTGTGATTCTAAAACTGTGTTGTCTTGGATAAAGAATCCAGATTTACGCCTAAATAAGTTCATCACCAGACGAATTGACCACATCCTAATGCTGTCAAATGAATCAGACTGGAGATTTTGTCCAACAAATGTAAATGCTGCTGATGTGGGGTCTCGCCCCAATCTAATCTTGAAAGAAGAGTCACGTTCTCTTTGGCTAAATGGCCCACCATTCTTGGCTAAGTATGGTGAGCCGGAAATACCTGTCCCAGAGCTTGTGCCCATACGAAAGATTGACGTCAAAAAGGATGAAGATCTGAACCAAATTGTGGAAGATAAGTTGGAAAGACTGATTGACAGCTCATCATCCTTATATGTATTGCAGAAGCGAGTGGCATATCTTCTATCTTTCCTGGATTATATTCGAAGCAAAGTCCAAAAGAGTAAGTATGTCCCTCCAAAACTGGATGCTTCTTGCTTAAGTAGGGCACTAGAAAGAATTGTGATCTTTGTCCAACGACGCATCTATGGTAAGTTTATTGAATCCCTAAGTGAGAAATCTCCAGATGCCTTTGATGAAATTATCAAGTGCTTAGAAAAGAAAACAGCACCTGAAAGTAGAAAAAGGGTAAAAGAGTTACGCTCTCTGAAGAAGTTTCGGCCATGCTTAGATGACAAAGGTGCATTACGTATAGAAGGCAGGTTAAATAGCTCTCCTGATATTGCATTTGATGCTAAACACCCACTCATCTTGCCATCTAGGCACAGTTTAACAAAGCTTGTTATCTTGTGGTATCATCATTGGAATTGTCACAGTGGAGTGCAACACACTTTGTTGTCAACTCGACAAAAATTTTGGATTACTAATGGTAATGCATCAGTACGAAGATATGTGAATGAGTGTGGTGTGTGTATGATTAAAAAGGCACAGCCTGTAAGGCAATTAATGTCAGATTTGCCACAGTCACGTATTACTGCAAACAAAAAGCCCTTTTTTTACTGTGGTCTGGACTATTTTGGGCCCATGTCATTTGTGGAAGGTAGAAGCCACAGGAAGGCCTGGGGCCTCTTATTTACTTGTATGTCATCAAGGGCCGTGCATGTTGAATTGGTGACTTCCCTGACTTTGAGTGAGTTTATACTAGCTTTTACCCGATTTACAGACTTACGAGGGCCAGTAAGTACAATTTATTCTGATAATGGAACTACATTCCAAGCTGCAGCCAAAGTGCTGCCAAAATTGCTTGAGTCTACAGAATTGAAAAATTCACTTCGTAAAAAAGGTATCAACTGGGAATTCATTCCCCCCTATGCACCCGCACAAGGTGGGGCTTGGGAAACTATGGTGAAGCAAATCAAGCATGTGATTGCTAATATACTTGAAAAGTCACAACGCAGACCCAGCTTTGTAGAATTGCTGACATACGTGGGAAGTGCCACCAAGATTGTAAATGATTGACCTTTGACCCCCTTAAGTGATGACCCTAGAGACTTTACAGCAATAACCCCTGCCTCACTCTTAACTCCCTATTCAAGCCCATATTGTGTGGTAGGTTCACCACAACACAAAGACAATTTAAGGAGAGACTATCGCTTTAATATCTCTCTTAGTGATCAGTTTTGGAAAAAATGGCTGGAGTTTTACCTACCTTGGCAACAGGGGAGAAAGAAGTGGTTGAAAATGGCACAGAACCTAACTCCAGGCCAATTGGTAATCTTAACCTCAATGGAAGATGTATCAAAACGAGGCAAATACCAACTTGGGAGGGTGCATGAGGTCATTCCCCAGAGTAGAAATGGAAAGGAAATTGTGCGTAGAGTTAAAGTTGCCACTACTAGTACAGATGAAAGCACTGGTGAGGTCAAAGTGGTTTATGTATTAAGGGACCTTTCTTGTATTGCCCCAGTAGACTGCCCCTTAGATAGCTGAATTTCAACTTGGCAAGGATGACGGAGGGCAGACCCTGCCATAATATTTTTACTTGGTTGTGTTGTTATTTTCTGTGTTTTTGTTTATGTATGTGCTTCGCTTATTGGGTTTTCTATTGGAAGAATAAGACGTTCCTGTTGATAGTAGAAGACATTAGCTGTAGCCTATGCTATTTTGGCCCTATTTACATGTAATGAATCTGAGATATTGCTGCTTAAATTGTAAAAGAAAGCTGTGTACTACTTCTGCCCTTGTGATTCATAAATGCTGACTTTGAAATTGAATTGTTGATTTAAACCAGGCAATAAGTTGCAGCAAATATAAACTACTGATGTTTCTGTTATTCACATTTGTGCTGTATACAAGATATTGATTACAATTGGCTGCAGTGTTAAAGTTAGTGTATTTCATTTATTTATTGTGCTGTGTTTCTTTTTTATTGAGTATTGAGTTAAGTGAAGTTGTGTATTTGTACATCGAATTCAAGTGTCTTTGTGATTTGTTAAGTTGCGATTTTTCGAACTTCATTTGTGTTTGAAATTTGACAACTGTGTGTCAAATTGGGGCCGCTTTGTTCCGTTCCTAAAAATCGCCCAAATTATGTAGATTCACAATCTCATAAAAAATATCTTTGATTTCGCTTTGGTCCGGCTCAAATAGCCGAAGAAATAACAGTTTTATGAGCAATTTAAATAATTTATTTTTATTTACAAGAAAAAATGGCAACACCGCTTATTTTTCACGAAATTTAAAGTAATTTCCAGAACTATCCGATTGACCTGTTTTGATTATGACGTAATAGTTGTTTGCTTTGGAGAATGTCAGAACATTCGAGTAATCTTACTGAATGGTATAAATACGATTCGCTGAAAAGCAGTATTATTATATAATTCGATGTTTGGTTGTGGTAACTTAAAATTGGAAAATTGTTAACTGTGTGAAGTCATAGTTTTGTGGCCGCAAGTCTTTGGTGATCTACGTGATTGTGAAGAATTAAGCTATTGAGCTTTAACCTGTTGCTTTGATTTATACTATTCGGGCTCCTAAGTGGATTGGAGCATATTTCTTAATAAAGAAGATATTGTGGTAGTCTGAGCTGTGATTTAGCTAGACTATATTTTTGCTGTCGCTGGTTCGAAGGTCAGATCCAGCAAGAAGATTAAGAAATTTATCGTTTAGTAGACACCTAGATTGTGTTATTGGCGAGGCCTTCTTAGCAGGCGCCAAAAAAGGTAGACGATTAAACAACGTACTAAGTTACCAAATAAATTCTACAAAATTTCAAAAAACTTTTTAACATCGGAATAAAATTTAAAAAACTTTCCAAAATTTAGAAAACTAAAATTTGTGGAAGTAACAAAATTTCAAAAACTATTTACTAAATTTCTCCACTATTGTTTACGGCACTTTTTAAACTTAATTACTGCTTGCGCATCAATTTTTATTAAAAATCAATTTTATCGCTTAAATTGCTTCAAAGTTAGCTAATGTACAATTGCAACTGTGAAAAAGATTTTCAAACTTGTAAAATATTGAAAGTTAAGCATGGAATGGAAATAAACTGCATGGGAACAATAGCTTCAGTTCACAATTTTTTTTAATGCTCTAAAACGTCAAAAGATTTTGCGCAAGTCCATCAACACGATTTCGTCAACAACAAAAGCTTAAAAACTTGTTTAAATTTGTGCCACTAAATAGGTCGATCGACACGAGAGTGTTAGAACTTTTTCAAATTTACAATTTACCGTTGTAGAAGCTTTGGCAGAAATTTCAGCATGGCCAGACAGAGAAACTTCATCATGAACTCTGCAATTGCTATCGACAATTAGGCAAAGTGAATTTCGCATTGCTCTCTTAGTTTTAAAATACGTTTTTGGATACAGTGTTGTTTTGTGTAAAGTTAAGCAAAAAAAGTCGATAAACTTTCTTGAGGCCGTCAACATTGCACAGGATATTGCAAATGAATTGAAGTGTCTTAGAGAAAAAGCCGAATATGAATTTCACCAGCTCTATATTTTTGCTCAAGAAACGGCCAAAGCCGAAGATTTTATTTTGAAAATACCACGCCTTACTTCAAGACCAGTGATGGCCTTAGAAAAAGGGGGGCCTGGTGCAAGAAAAGTGAGGGGGGGCCACTATTTTCTGTCGCAAAAGAAGGTAGCTAAACCAGGTTTTGGCGTGTAAAAGATTGGTCATAAAAAAAGGTCCTCGTTTTCCAATTTTTTCCCAAAAATTGTGCAGTTCTCCAAAAAAAAAAAAAAAGGTCTTCACTTCAAATTCATCTCGGGTATATCAATTTTTTCCCAAAAATCATGCAGTTCTCCTAAAAAAAAAAAAAAGGTCTTTAGTTCAAATTCAATACTAAATCCAGTAGTATGTGATGGCTCTTCGAGTTCAATTCAGATTGTAGTAGTATAGAGGGCGCACTTTATCACAAAATATGGAAAAAATTTTTTCCCCTTTTTTGAGCTGAAATCTACGTCCTAATGCTTCCTTGCAAAAATAGAGCAATTTCTTGTGTAGGGGGGGCCACTTTTTGCTCTATTTTAGGGGGGGCCCGGTGCGACGGCACCGCTTGCACCCTATTAAAGCCATTACTGTTCAAGACAGACCAATCCATGCAACATTGCTGCTGCAACAGATGAAGAACATTTTAGACTAGGGATTTTTATTCTATTTCTTGATAACTTTATTGTCGAAGCTCTCGAAGCAAGATTTACAGCCCACAAATTGATTATTGGTGAATTTCTGCTGATCCAACTAGTGCACCAATTCCTCAACAAATTAAAAGTATTCAAGTTTGGAAAAATTTTACGAAAATGATTTAACGAAATCCTGGGGAAAATTAGTGTCTGAACTGATATTATCTTACAGGAAACTTTTTCGGTTGAAGGCAGCAGAAAGACTAACTGATGCGTTGAGCAACATCAAGGAATGCAGTTCCGATGCTTTTCCAAACATATTTACATTGATGATCATTTTGTTAACTCTTCCAGTGACAACATAAAGTTTTCCTTATTACGCAGACTAAAAACGTGCTTACGAAACACAACTGGTACCACTCGAATGAATGGACCTGCATTACTAAACATTTATTTGCATTACTAATTCTAAACATTACTAAACATGCATTACAAAGCCACACGCCTTGCCCTGATGATGTAATTAACAGATTAAGTGAAAAAAACAGGCGTTTGAATATAAGCATTTAAAAAAACTTTAAATATTTGTTAAAAAAGGTTATTTTTTTGTTTGTTTGATTTTTCACCCATTGTTCTTATCATTTACACGAGTTGCTTTTAATTTGGAAAGTTTTTTATCATGATTGAATTACACGCACATGCCTTGTCAATAGTTAGTTTTACGGTTTGGTAAAAAGAAATTCATGCTACTAAAAGATGTTCTTTTAACCAAAACACTTTATTTTTGAATGTAGGCCTAATTTTGAAAGTTTTTGCCCATTACCAGAACTACTGAGAGCAATCGTGTTTTCGGCTCCAAAACCCCCCCTTTACAAATTTCTGCGTACGCCACTGGTCCCTAAATTTAGGTGTTCTCAGTCTTCACTGTCTTCTTAGGTGTTCACTGTCCCTAAATTTAAGTCTTCACTTAGAATCAAGGTCTGATTTGTAAATTTTTGTCCCTAAATTCTCTGATTTATTGTTTAAATGAACAATAACCATAATTTTTTCAAAAAGTTTAAAAAGTTTCAAAAAGTTTCAAAAAGAAGGCTAAACGAAAGAAAATTCTAAATTAAGAACTGCTTAAACAAATCTTTTAAGAACAAAATTATGAAAAATTAAAACAATAAATAATCCTTTTGCCAAGCTGGAGGTTTTATTGTTCACCTTCTTCAGGGGACCGCACAGCTTGGCGCATCGTCCGTCGCAACAAGCCTGTTCCAATGCTGTTTTTTATTTTATTTTTAAAATAAATAAATAACAATGCTGTAAAAACTAGGGCTATGTGTTTGATTCCTAGCAACTTTCTTTTTTTTGCAGTTTTTTGATCAATACAATTACTTTAGTCAGTTGTAGATCTTAAGTTTCTTATATTTGGTTTAGAGAAAAACTCAAAAATGATGGTGTAGCAACAATTGCGTTCATAAAAACCCAAAATACTGTATTTTTAACAAAGAATTTGTTTATACATTAACCAAAATAAACATTTATTTGAGGAATCGAATGTAAACCAAACACTGGTCAACTGACGGGCTCTTTCAATTCTTTAGCGCAAATTATTCCAGAAACTGTTAAGCGCCACGTCATAAGTACGAAACCAAGCGGAACCACACTACTAATCGTCAGTTAGGTTTACTAAAGTGGTTAAACTGACGTACATCAACAGACATTTTTGGCAGGTTTACTGCTTCAGTTGGGACGTGATTGATTTTTATGTTATCCCGAGCGAAAATTAATAGCTATGCAATTAATTCCCAAGCAACAAACAAAAGGGACAAATGTACAAAGTATAAAAACTACGTCGTTGGCATAGCTACAAAAATATTTCAAATTTGTGTTTATTAATTAAATATTAAGATTTGATAGCAAGAGCTGAGGGATTAAAATTTGATCCCGGGAGCTGGTTGATTATGATTTGATACCAGGAGCTGATTGATTACGATTTCCTACAATTCAGTTGTGTCCTTGGAAAACATAAATTAATTTTCTCTGCTTGGCTGTCTTACAAAGTACTATTAAATTTCAGTCTTAATTCTAAATAAAAAACTAAAAAATAAATAAAAAAAGTTCAACAGAAAGTATTAGCATTAATTAGGCAAAAACTTGTAAAATGAAATCATAAAGAAAACTAGAAAAATTGTAGAATAGAAAAAAGCAAGTTTAATTAAGTTGATCAAATGTAAGCTTAACTGTTGTGTAATATGGACCCTTGTACAAATTATGAATAAAAAATTTCTAATTACACATTTATGGTAGGTGATTTTTCATAAAGTTTAGTTCTTCCTGTCCCCAATCAATCATGTTCAAAATTCATATGTTGGTTATCATGTAATTATTTCTTGCTTAAGGTATTTTACAAAAAAAATAAAATATTGCGCATTAGCAATAAAAACCCAATTAAATTATAGCCAAAAATTAGGTTACACCTCTTGAAAATGACACTTATTCTTAACTGTTTCTAGAAAGTGCAAATTGACAGGCTACTGGCATATTTTTGTAATTGATCAAGACTTAATTCAAGCGGTTACGCAACGCAATTTATTTTCCTTTTAACAAGAAAATTTGCTATGGTGGTTAATTCACACAAGTATCCAGAAAACATGTCTCTGCCCTATAACGTCAAAAAGAAGAAAAAAAAGAGCCAATAAAAACACAAATTACAATTCATAAAAAAGATTAATGTGTGTAGGGCTATGAATTACAAATTGCAAACAATTGAAAAACTCTTTTCTGTGCGTATTAGTCAATTTAGTAAAAGAATTAATGCAATATTTATAGTGACAGAGTTAATTGTAACAAGTTCACCATTGAAGGAATCGAGTCAATTAGAGTCCTTAGCAGAAAAGATTGAGTAAAATCCGAGACTTTAGCAGTAAGGACTCAAGCTAAATGCGAATCCTTCTAAAATCTGACTTGAATCTTTTTAATCCAACTCTAGTCCTTAAAAAATTACACTCCAGTCCGAGTCCACGTCTAGACTTAACTCATTGCAACTCTATTTCTAACAAGATTTTTTATAAGCAGAGTACACAAACTATTGTTTTTATTTTAGGCAATTTTATCTGGATTTGAGTAAAGTCCGAATTTTTTGTAGCTAGGACTCAGTTAGCAATATGTTAGGATTCAAGTCAAGTCGGAGTCAAGGTTTTTAAAAACTCCTTACTCGAGTCGGTCATAACAAGTACAGTGTACACAACTTTGTATAATAATAAGATATAAAAAGTGCATCAGAGAAAATTGAAGTTTTCAGAGAGTATTGACTGAATAAAACAGCGATTTATAAATAAATACAAAACTTTTTTGCAATTGTGAATCAAATGTAATTATGTTTTGGTAAACTTGTAATTTTCGAGCACTAGAAGAAAGTGGAAAATTATGCAACATTCTAAAAGTATCACTATATGCTCCTTTGATGTGTTGATATGAAGATTTTTATTAATACACCATAATTGACTAGAATAATGTTGCGTACAGTAAGCATAGAATAATACATTTATACTGATGTTAGAGCAATGAGGAAAGACTATTTTTAACTTCTTTACATTGTTATAAATCTAGAAGCAATTGTAACTTGATGAACAACATTGGAGATTTGTTTTTAAAAAACTTAAGTTAGACCAATTTTTTTTCAATAATGATTGAATACCATTTCATTCATTTTTTATGCTATCTTTATTTTTATCTGCCTGACTTGCAGGAAAGCAACAGAGGTGCTATACATAGGGATGCTATACCCTGACCTGCTTCCAGAGATGCCAATTTGTTGCTGTCTAATAGAAATTTTTTATTTTGGTTTTTTGCTTTTATGAAGATATGACTGAAATTTAGAACTTTTTGCCAAGGCCATTCAACAGGAGAAAATGCCATAAAATGTCTTTCTCAAAGACACAACAGAATGGAGCAAATAGGTTTTTAACCAAGACCATGCTGATCATTACCCTCTAACCACTTGACCATGCTGTCAAATATTACAATTAGACTATAAACTTGACTTGTTTTTTTCTGAACTTTTTGTATTAGCATCATAAGCTTATCTAGGCTCACTACTACAAATAAAGATAGAATAAACAAATTTTATACATCATGACCAGCTTTTTATTAAAATCCTTGATCATATAACATTAACATTTTTGCCAAACTAAAAGCATCTTGCTTGCTGGTTGGTCAAGTGGTCAAGTTTGATCAACTGATAAGCCTGTTGGTCAAATTGGAAAACTAATTTTCACTTTCAGTAATTTTTTTAATAGGTATATTTTGGGATCCTAGTCAAATTTCTTGACAAGACTAAAATAAGCTTTTTATAACAAGTCATCCATTTATCTAATTAATAATAATTACATTGCGATTTTGGTATTTTTTTATGGTCTCTGGAAAATGTTACCATGAGCAATTTTTGTTAGTGAAACTAATCTGGAATTCTTTGGTGGTTACTAATACTTTTTAAAGTGATCCTATTTATCTTGTTTTTTTTTCCTCCTGGTGCTGCAGATGATTCTTAATTAGTTTCACCAACAAAAAACAGTTATGGTTCCTTCTTAAAAAGTCCAATTTTCTATTTAACACAAAGACAATTAAAGTAAACATATTAATTTTTTTAGTTATTTTAGTTGTATGCTTGTGTAACTAAATATTTGTTAATTCCAAAAAAATGTTTTCAGAGTTGTAAAGTTTAAAAAAAATAATTTATTTTGATTCTTTAAAAAAGACTGGTGTACAGTTTTTTTCCTGTGACTATTATCATGAGACTTAAAAGCATTGTGCCATGGTAAATATACAGGGTGATTCACCGAAGTGTTGACAAATTAAAACTGAATTATCCAACTTACTATAAGGGCAAAAGAAACAAGTTTTTAATAGATAGAATGGAAATTTAATGGGCTTTCACATAAAATTCAAATTATTCAATGTAGCCCCCTTTGTTTTTCACAAGGTGCCTAAGACATGGAAGTACTTGGGCGCACGTGGCACGCACCACTTCTGGGTCAATTTCTTCCCATGACGCCTTCAGTTTTCGTTTAAGGGTTTCAATATTTGGATGGGATGTTGAGCAGGCTTTTTGCTCCAGAATGGACCAAATCCCAAAGTCCATTGGGTTCAAATCGGGTGAAGAAGATGGCCATAATTCCTTCTCCCAAAACCCTTTAAAATTGGTCTTGCACCAATGCTGGACTGCTTTGGCTGTGTGGGAGGTTGCCCCATCTTGTTGAAGCGTAATTCCTTCCTCTCCCACTGTTTCTTGAGCCCAGGGAATGACTTTTTCTTCCAACATCCGACGATAGATAGTTTGGTTAATTTTCACGCCTTCGTCGATAAAGATTAGAGGTGTTTTCAGGCCTGTTGAAGTGACTCCTGCCCAAACCATCACAGAAGAAGGTTTCTGCCTCCTAAATGAACTGCAACGTTCAGCTGGCACCATGTCCTTGTTTGGAATCCAAATCCTGTCATTTTGGTGGTTGTGGATAGCTTGGACAGTGAAAAGCTTCTCATCTGTCCAAAGCACTTGAGGCCGCGTTCCAACAACAAGTCTGTTGATCAAAACCTTAGCTCTATCAAGCCTTTTCTTCTTAGTGGCGTTTGACAGGAGCTGCCTCTTGGTAAATTTGTATGGGTAGACGTGGAGATCATCCTTGAGAAGCCTTTGCATGGTGCTCACGCTTACAGAGGTGTCCTTAGCCAGTTTTCTTGCGCTCCTTGAAGGGTTCTGCCTCAACCTCTCCCTGACCTTCTTAATCAGTTCCTTTGTCTTGATGGGTTTTTCAGGAGTACTTCTGATTCTTGGAGCACAACTTCCAGTCTCCCTGAACCTCTTCACAGCCTTGTAAACACCTCCACGACTCACAAATTGCTTCATCAACCGGAAAATTTTCACAGGTGGAAGTCCTTTCTTGCAATACCCTTCAACGATGTCATTTACTGTCTTTGCCATCTTACTTTTCTAGATTAAATATTCTTATTGATATTGAAAACTTACGCTAGAATATATAATAACAATCTGAAGAGGTAATGCAAAGTTAATAATGAAATAAAGTATTTGTCAACACTTCGGTGAATCACATAAAGTATTTGTCAACACTTCGGTGAATCACCCTGTATTTTGTTTTCAATAAAATTATTCTCAAAAAGTTGTTTTTACTGGTTTAGACTAGAATAATTTGTAACAAAAGTTTTTTGTTTTAGTAAAACTTTGGCGAAGATTCCATTACAACTTTTCAAACCAAGTAAAATTGCATTGCAAGTTTACAAACCAACCAGAGTGTCATGGACACACAAATTACCCAGAAATTCCTATTTATATGATCCTGCAATAAAATATCCTATTTACAAAAGGTATTATAAATGTATAAAGATTGTATATTATTTCAAACATTTAAAACTTTGTACTTAGGACAGCAAATACTTTTATAGCTAGTGATGAAAGTAAGCATTTGCAAAATTAGCAGTTTAAGATTGTAATTAGTGTTGACCTTGTTTTTTCAAAAAGCATTATTTGAAATATTAATTATTGTACTTTTAGATTACCTGCTTTTTGGCGAAAAGAATATGAGGAAAAAATGCCTTTACTCCATCAAATTGAAGAAAAAGCAACTCGTCGTCCACAGTATTCAGGTGCTGCATGTGCATGATGAAACAAATGAAAGTTGCTTCCAACTTTTTATCCAGTTAGATTAACATTTTTATTAGAACATTCCAAAGCACAAGCAAAATTTTTATTTTAAAATTTTTAATTGCAATTAATTAAAAAATTAAGTAATTTCATGTCTGTTTTGTGTCATTTATATTCACTTAATCTTTTATTTATTTTTTTTTTTATCTCTATATTTATCCTCCTGACTTGCAAGAAAACAATGGAGGTGCTAATACATAGGGTAGGCAATTGCCCTAACCTACTTTCAGAGATCCCAAGTTATTGCTATCCGCTTGTAATTTAATAGAATATGAATGAAATTTAGAACTGCTTGCCAAGACCACCAAACAAGAGAAAGTGCTGTGAAATGTCTTATCCAAAGACACAACAGAATGGCATGGGTGGGTTTTGAATCAAGACCATGTTGATTATAAGCACGGTGCTCTAACCAATCGACCACGCTGCCAACTATGATGACAATCATTTTAATGAAGCAAAGTTTGGCCTTGTCAAAAAAAATAGTAATAGTAATTTTCAAATCAAAGTGTTTTTTTTTTAGGTCTCTGGAAAACTGGAGAATTTGGTGAACCAGTAGTTCATAAAACTATTCCTGTTAAAGTTTACTATCCACCTGAATCTAAAAAAGGTCTTTGGGGTGGAGAAGGGTACATAGTAGGACAAAGACATGCTCGTAGTGGAAATCCAGTAAATAATTAATGTTATTTCACTTTATTTATGTATGAAAAACATGATGCTTACTATGTTAATAAATGAGTGATTTATTCTTAATTTATAATTTTTTTGTTTTCCCTTAAAAAAAAACAGGATAATCTGTTTTTCTGTATGATTTTTTCTGTTTTTTTTTTTTTATTGCAATAACAGCAAAAAAATTAATAATACCATTAAATTTGTGCATAAATTGATAATGAAAAAAGTATGATCAATTTTGCAATGATTGCTATGTGTATAAGTGTGCATTAATATTTTATTGATTTAGACATTTTGTCACAATTGAAAAATAGTTTTCTGTTTCTACTTAATCAAAATCTATTTTAGAAAAAACCTTTGTATGACAAAGTTTGGAAGCCACAAATATTCAAAAGAACTTTTTACAGTGAAATATTGGATCGCTACATTGAAACAACATTCACTTCACTAACCTTAGACTTGATTGATGAGGCTTATGGTTTTGATTTTTTTATCTTGAAGGTAAGAGCAATTGATTTTTTGCAAGCATAAATAAAGCATTAATATTTTGATGTCACAGTATTAGTCCTATTGTTGTAAATATCTTGAAAGAATACCATAAATTTGTTACTGGTGTATAATTGTTTTTGGTTCAATTGACATAAAATTTCAATTTTTTGGTGGTGGATTTACTTATTCATAGGGATAAAAGGTAATTTGCAAGATGGAGTCTCAGCAACATACCACAAATGAGACCAAGGGTTAGTGATAATATGGCTGAAGATGATTTGCCAGAGGGAGTCGAGTATAGAGAGTTAGCATGACAAAAATTTTATAATTAAAAGCTTTTGGGTTGGCTGAGTTTGTTGACAAACTCTAAAAAATGGCTGAACTTATAACAACTTAAAGAATGATGAAGTATACCGTGAACAGAATGGGATCGTGAAGATTCTTTAAAAATTAATCTTTTTAACTGATTTGGAATATTAGGCATTGAGTAAACTTAATAGCCGGAAATAGCAAAGTTAGCACCAACCTTGTCAAAGTTTTTGTCAGTATTATGCTGTTGCCTCAGGAGAAATGTCCAGTTATATATTGCAGGCAAACGATTGTCTATTTTAAAAAGAAAATTATGGATATAAATGTCATCAAAAGATCCAATAGGTGTAAAAGTAGCAACATAACAGCACACCATTAATATGAGAAAAAAGTGGTGCAAGCAGTAGAGGTTTTCCAAGAATAAGAATCTTTAAAAAGTCTATGTAATGACAAATCTTCGTTTATTCAATTGATCTCAACCAAGCTGCGGCTTTAGCGCTCATCGTTGTAAATGTTTATTTTTGTTGTTTTTATTTTTACTCACAATCAACTTGAAATTACTCATAGTGCAAGTAGAAATAAAGATTGTGAATTAAGGAAGCAGCGACTGAACGAAATACGACTGACGTTGTGCATTGTCGCTGTACATTTGAACATAGCAGTGTGGTGTTGACAAGAAATGGAAAGCGATAAGAAGATAAATAAGCAGGGTTCACCCCTGGTAGAATTATCAAAGTACCTTTTCGAACAGCAAAAAAGAATTGGTCAGCCTAGAATCAAACTCGCGTCCTAAAATAAGCAGTGTTCATCAATGTTCAGAAGAAAGATAAGCAGTGTTCACCCTTGTAGAATTATTGAAGTACATTTTTGAACAGCAGAGAAAAAATTAGTCAGCCTAGAATCAAACTCGCGGCCTTCTGCTGGTAAATCAGAGTTAACATGTTGATAGTTAGCACGTTGATCTGCCCGATGAACAGCTCTCGCAGCATTCCCACACTTGCTGGTTTTTACGTATTTTATTGTTTTAAAAAGACTTCGACAAAGAGATTACAAGAATTCGGCGGCAAATTGAAGAGGGAGATGTTGCTGACGCTGATTGATAAGAAAATGTATCCCGACGATCCGGAACAAAGGGAGAAAATTTATAACAGATACAAGGTACTCATCGAAATGTGTTATACTTAAAGCGAATTTCTTGTGATAGAAGTACAATATAAGGATTTGTGAATCAAGGATTTAAGGGTTAAAAGTCGTCACCCAAACCGATGCATTACTTTGATTTTTGTTTTATCCTTTCGACTCGAAGAAAATTTGGGTTTCGTTCACATTTCGCCGTTACTAACCTCCCTGGCTTTAGAATTTCCAAAATTTAAAAAGCTTATTAAGTCCGAACAATGAGTGAGATTCAGAAATTCTCGGGCCGCTATGCATGAGGGAACCGTCAAGCAATTTCCTCGACCTGCTTCCGACAATGCCAAGATACTGCTCTCCATTTAAATTACTTTTTACTTATTATTTATGAATATGACTAAATTTCGAGCTAATTGCTCAAACCACCGAGCAGAGGAAGGTGCCATGAAGTATCTTCCCAAGGACGCAACAAACTTACGAGATTAAGTTTTGAACCGACCCCGTGTTGATAGCGTTCGCCGTTTATACGAAAGCACAACTGAAATCTCTAAGGAACTGAGCATTAGCATTTTCTAGCCCACAAGTCAGAGCGTCCTGAGCTATTCCGTAGATGGTGTGATTGACCCGTGCGCCGAGTGCATTGTTCAAATTTTTTTTCCATTTAGCAACAGCGACTATTTCGATGGACTGGTTTAGTAAACGTTTGCTACGACTCTGAGTCTATTGTTATGTGAATTTTCTATTTCACATGATTCACACTTGAACATTGTTTAGAAACATCTTCTACCTCGCGAAGAAGCGGAATGGGTCGGGTTGACATTATCGGAAGCTATGACGAAACAATGGGATCTAGAAAAATCGCAAGGCCTTCACGTGAGTTTTCTTGCTTTTATTATTTTTGTTCAAATTCTGTCAAAACTGTAAATTATAAAGTTTGACCCGGGGTTGACATTGAGTTCGTGCTGGATAAACTTGATTTGCTGTTTTATAAATATTACAGTGTATTCAAAAAGTTGAAATTCGTTTTCCCCTCATTTTTATACAATTAAGAAATGATTCTTTTGATCATCCTAAATTTAAAAAAGTTTTTTTTTCTGGTTCGGATTCTAATTTTTGTCAGAACCTCTCAGTTATGCTTCCACAAAATCTTCCAAGTATGAATTATTGAAAATTTATGCCAGAAAAAAAATCAGAAAAATGGGGGACCTAGGCCTTTATTTTACCATGGGGACGGGCTTGATGGTAGGTTTATCTTCTTTTACCAAACAAATTACATACGCCTTTTACCAGTGTACCCTAAAAAATATTGTAGTATTTTATGACAATTAGGGCTAAAGATTGTAATCAGTAAACAAAATTCTGATAGAAAAAGTCAATACTTTTCATTCCAAAATATTTTAGTTTTTTTAACTTATTTTACAAACACACATCTTCCAATACTTCCAATACTGTAATATTATTCCTTACAGTGGTTTTAAAATAATGTGCTTTTTAGGATCCTGTTCCGCTTTTAAATGTGTACCGAAAACAGTTCCTAGAAAAGCTTCGTCTTACACAGGAGTCATCTGGTACGGAAGCAGCTGGCATTAAAACGGCCGGTCCGGTTCAAGTTTTCGACATGGGTGATAAAAACCAACAAAAATCTAAATCGTCTCCTTAAAACATGAACGCGATAGTCAGAGATGTTCCGGTTTCGCCTGAACCGATTCGCACTCCTAACGCGACGGATCGAGCAGTGCTGCTATTCTTTAAAATCACAATTGCGTCAGATAATAATATGTAGTCGAAATTGAAACAAACACGGTTTTGCACGAAAAATTTCATTGGTGTTGATATAAAATGTTTTAAGGTTTATTTTTGCAAATAGCTTTACGATAATACAATCTTGAAACTTCTTAAAAGTTGTTGCAAATAAAACTTTGCAACATTAAATGCAATAAATCTTGTTTAGGAAATGACTTACGCATCTACAGTTACAGTATATGAGTATATATATATACAGTATATATACAGTTACAGTGCTGAGATCATAGGACCGTTTTCTGCTGTTTAGTTGCAATTTTCCACCTGAAAAAATGCAAATTTTCATGATAAATTTTATCTAAAGCATTGAAATTTTTCGATTTTTAATTATGGCTTTCATTTATTTCTATTTTAATAAATTACTAGCCGCAATCAGTCTACAATCTACTTTCAAGTTATGAGCGTAATTCGCCTTTTTGCCTTGCTTACTAAGTGAATAGATCTTTTTCATTACTAAAATATCTCGCTTCAAAAGCAGGACCAATGACCATTGCACTTCGGAACAGGTACCAAAGATGAGTATTCGAATGATCTAGATAGCTGCGCTCAGGGAGTTTTTCAGCAAACACAACACGTTAATTTTATGTGGTGACGTAGAATTTATGTGAAATAAAAAAATACTAATACTGAAATTTATATGGTGGGTTTCTTGGGTTATCTCCTGGTAAGGTAACCCATGCCAGCAAGCTAATTAAAAATGAAAATTAAACAAACAGTTGTTCAACCTTGCTGTCATTACGTGTAGCTACATTGGTTTATTTTCAGTGAAAACACACGATCATAACAAATATTTCTTCACATTAGTTCATGCGGCTTCATGAAAAATATCCCAAGTAAAAAAATAATCAAGTTTCGAATTTATATGCTTCGGAGGGGAAGTGCTAAAAATTTTCCGTTTTTATGCTAAAGATCAACACTTCTTATGTTGGATTAATATGCGATCGAGTTGGAAGAATAAAAATATTTTGCCGCCCAAAATCAAATTTCGGATAACGCACGCATAAAATTCCGGCAAAATTTAGCTCTCTTGCAATCTTAGAGGTTTGGAACATTCTTTAGGCTATTAAATCCGAAAAAAATTTCCTTGTCTGTATTGTTGGGTTTTAAAAGTGCTACAAGTTCCACGTACATTTCTCAAAACTGAGTCTTAGATTGGTTGTCATATTCAAATAAGTTTATATTTTAGTTCATATTCAAAGTTTTAATTTGACGTCATAAGAGGCATTGTCATAGAGCCTGGAGTTTTAGACCTATGATAAAAAAAAAACAATTACGAGGGTCAGTCAATAAGTAATGAGACTTTTTTAATAACTCAAGTTTGCAATGACTGGTAATCAAAAAATGCTTTTTTATTTTTCAACATAGTCTCCCTCCTTTGCAACACACTTGTTCCATCTTGATATTAGATTGTCTATTCCTTTGGCATAGAATTCCGTGGACTGGGTCCTTAGCCAGTTGCTCACAGCAGCCTTCACTTCTTCGTCAGTCTGGAAGTGAATTCCCCTCATACTCTCTTTGAGTGGGCCGAAGAGGTGAAAATCAGATGGTGCAAGGTCTGGGCTGTAGGGTGGGTGTGTTAGAAGTTTCCAGCCTAAATCTTCAATTTTGGCTAGGGTTCTTGCTGCTGTGTGGGGCCTTGCATTATCCTGAAGGAGAATCACACCTCTTGATTGAAGTCCTCTCCGTTTGTTCTTAATGTCTTTTTTCACTTGAGTTAGCAGCTCACAGTAGTTCTCTGAGTTCACAGTATTGCCCCTTTCCAAGAAACTGATAGTGATCGGCCCATTTCTGTCCCAGAACACAGTGAGCATGACTTTCCTTAAACTTTTCTGAGATTTGAATTTTTTCTTCACTGGGGAAGAAACATGCTTCCACTCCATTGATCGTCGTTTCGATTCAGGTTCATAATGAAAGACCCAGGTCTCATCAGTTGTCACTATTCTCGATAGAAATACATCTCCCTCCTTTCTGTATCTGCGTAGTGATGCTCTGGAAGCCATCAGGCGCTGCATTTTGTGATCATCCGTTAACATCTTTGGAACCCAGCGACAGCTGACTTTTGAAAAACGCAACTTCTCACGCACAATTGCGTACACTGTGCCATGGGAGATGTCCAAGTTTGTAGCAATTTCATCTAAAGTGACCCTTCTATCAGATTTGATCAGGTCTTCAACTGCCTGTACTGCTTCTGGGGTAGAGACATCCACAGGTCTTCCACTTCTCAGATCATCAGTAATGCTTTCGCGTCCATCTTTGAATGCTTGCACCCATTTGTAGAAGTTTGCTCTAGACATACAGGAAGGACCATATTGTCTTTGCATTCTAGACAGAATCTCACATGATTTTACACTCTCTGCCAACAGAAATCTGATGACTCCTCTTTGTTCCAAGCATGAGCTGTTTCCTAGCCTAGTAGTCATTTCAATTTATCGTCACACCTACAGTAATCTGAAAATAAACAAGTTTTGTTGTAAATAAGATGACAACTCCATTCATAATCATCACATAAAATTTCAGTTGCATAACTCCAAGAACACCAAAGTAATTGAGAAAGTCTCATTACTTATTGACTGACCCTCGTATGTACAATATGCAAATAACTGAAAAACAACTTCTGGTACAAAAAAAGGTAACCAACGATGGACTTTCAGATGTTACAATGAGATGACAATTTGGCGGCAGTCATCTTTTTACCGAAACCGCATCTGCAAAAAAACACCGTTCGAAGAAGACAAAAATAATAAGCCTAATGAGTTAAAAAATCTCCGTAAGCTAAGCTTAGGTTTTTGTCGTTCAGTGAAAAATAAAATATTTAAACATCTTGCGATATCAGATGGCCTATAGGCTTGTCCAAATAACCTTGCCACGAACATTTTGGGTAAAGATCAATTCCCTGCGGACTGCTGTTGGTTGCTTCTATACGTCCATGCACAAATGGGGGCTCGTCCTTCACCGAATTGCAAGTGAATACGCCACTAAACAATCCGCAGACCACGCCCCAATAACGCGCCCAGTACATTCAACACTACACCGAGCACGAGACCAGATGGTTCTAGATGACAAAGCCCAACGCTGGCTCAACAACAGCTCAACTCCCAGCATCTGATCAAAAGAACACAGCAGTCTCGGGTAGTAAAAGGATAAACCCTTGGCCCCAGTGTTTGTATCGTACTCGGAGTGAACATTTTTAAAACAACGACGACTACGATTTAAGTCTCCATGACAAAGCTAAAACTATTTATAACCTTTTAGAACGTTATCCTACTTTAGATCTGAGAATAATTTTTAACTAGGTTCCTTCTTTTCTTTACTTTTTTGCCTTTTTCGTCTTCAACTCTACTAATTGGCCACTTATATGCTGCCATTGGACAAATGATATAATAAGAAAAATTGTATTATCTAGTAATAAACAAAACTTTAAAAGCAATTTAATAATGAGATCTATGCCTAGGATTGATATAATTAGGCTATGTCTATGAGCCATCAAAATAGGCTTGACCATAGGTGTGTACCAGCCGAAAAAATTTGGGGGCAATATAGTTTTGCCAAAATTTTGTGACGTTTTTCCGAATCATGATTTTCTAAAGAAAATTTTTCAAAATTTTAATGTGAAAAAAAGGGTCTTCACTGAGTTTGTCTCTAATTTCTCGATTTTCGTGCCAAAAATATAGTCATCCCTAAAAAAAAATAAAGAAAGGTCTTCAGCTTAAATCTTGCCCACATGATTTTTTTCGCGGCCCTTATCTGATTTTTCACAAATATTTTCTTGTCGCTATCCGAAAAATTATGATTTGGCCCAAATTTTTGATGCTTAAGGGGGAGTTTAACTCTCCCCCCCGGCAGACACAACTATGAAATTGACATTGTCGAACAGTTAAAATAGCAAATAAATGATCAGTCCAGGTTCAGTTTTATGATTGATTTGAAGTTTCTCGCTGAAATCAAGAAAACATTTAGTTTAAAATTATAAAGACTTTTTTGTGTTTAGCAAATAACTTATTTTACAGTCTGGTAATTAACAATAACCAGCTTTTCAGACCTGAACTTGACTCGCTTGTTTAATTTTTAGCGATTGACCTCTGTCCACCTATTGTAATACAAACTATCTTTAATGAAGCAGCGTTATTCTTGAAAATGGTCGAATTCCTTTTAGTTAATATTTAATTTGCTTTTAAAGTTATTGATGGTTGAATTAGAGTTACAAAAATTAATTTTACCGAGTTTAAAACATTTAATTTTGTAAATAAAGTGGCTGATTTTGATGCGGTCTTCAATTTGTTCTCATTATAAATAAAAACAAGTTATTTGTTAAAATTTGTGAATATCAATATGTGCAACTAAAAATTTTGTTTCAAATTAAATGAATGAGCCCAAAGCAAATTTTTTATTCCTAATGAAGAATTCAAAAACAAAATAATCAAACTCTTAAGTGACTTAATTGAAATAACAAATCTCAATAACCTAACCAATATTTCAATTAACATATTTTCATACTCACCTTGTGGTTCTCTGGCTCAGCTTGAGGAAAATGCACCTCCCTATTTAACTCTCCCCAGTATTTTGCTTTTTTTATCTTCTTCGGAAGGCAAAAAAGAAGAAGCTGCATCACAAAACAACTATAATTGATACAAAACTTTGAAAAAAACATGCCTTAAACTGATTAAATGCAGAAGTTGTTGGTTCGATACAATAGCAAGTCAAATTAAAGTTTCTTGCAATTATATATGCTCTTAGTTTCAGAGGCGGCTGGTGAGTCAAAAACGAAAAGTTACTGCAATCAGAGGCACCGGAAAAGGTTTTTGGCGGTCGTGGTAAAAATTTACAAAGGGTACTTTTTTGGTTAAAAAAAACACTCTCACCAAACGCAAATTTTAAGCGTAGATATAACCAAGAAAATTTTTATTAAAAAACTTAGTAAAGACCAATAAACCGCAAATATTTTTGATTTACTCAAAGGGTGGAACGTTTCTTCAGCAAAGAAAGACTTTTTCTATTTTATTGGCCATCAGTTTGCACTACAAAGATTTATACTTTCAGTTCAAACTCAAGTGAAGACCTTTTTTTGGTCTTTATCAATTTTCCAAAAAAATTTTTTCTCCAATTCGCTAAAAGAAATGCTTTTTGAGAGTGCCTTTTTAACAAAAAAAGAATCATTTTTTGAAAATTTTGATATAACAATAATTTAGGGAGAGAGGCAAAATTTTCATTTCGAAAAATGTTAGGTGACCCTTGTCAAAATCGATATTTTCAAACTTTGATGGATTGGATTTTGGCCGAGATTATATAATTGTAGAGAAAAATCTAACACAATGCTTCTATCTCGCGAATTTCAAATAATTTGCCCCCTTAATCTGCCATCCGGAAATCAGAAATCGTATTAATTTGAAGGGTATTAAAATTTATTTCTAACTAAGGATTTTAACTAAAATGCTTTCTGCCAAAGAAAGCAAAGCGTTGTTTTGTTACGACTACAATTACAGTTAGATAGAATGAGCTGCCATCATTACAGCTCAAACTTATATATAAATTTTTATATAAAGTGTCAATAGAATGCCTCATTTTGGGTCACTTTGCATTATGTTTTTGAGCTCAATTTAGAACAGCTCCAGAAGTTTCCAATTTAAAATTTAAAAAAGTTTTCTCAAATCCAGCAAAACTTAAATTTAATAAAAGAAAATTATGAAAAATAATTAATTTTTGAAGCGTGGCTGATAAAATTAAAAACTTTTGTACGAATATTTTACAGATATTTGGGGTGCTGCAGCTCTGCTGCTCCGTTTCGAACCCGGGTTTATTTTCTGGCCTTGATTTACTTAATTTTTGTTTTGACATTTAATTTGATTCACTTTATTATTTCAAGGCGCTTGTTTGCTAATTGATTGTTGCTTTGAGCCGACATTTTCCATTATCTCAGCGCGCTCGATTGCTAATTGATTGTTACCTCGAGCTTACTTCTTTTTTCCATAAGTTGGGTGTAATTTGTGTAGAAACGCTTAGTTTTGCTACTTCAGCCTTTGTGTAGCGGTCGTAGATTTACTGTTTGAAATACTGTTAGACGCCGTTGGGAGTGCTGTTGAGGCTTTTGAGCTGTTTATAATACTGTTGGAAGATACTGTTTGATATTGTTAGTTTTGTCGGTCTGCTCCGTGTCAGTCTACAGTTGGTGAGTGTTTTTAAGTCTTTCTTTTGCATTATTTATTTATGTTTACGTTTATTTATAGAAAACCGTCGTCCGACTTAATTATTTCCTCCGATCGTCCGATTTGTCTCATTTTCGTCCAATCATCCATTTAACGTCCGACCAGATTATTTCGTCCGATTCGTCTTATTTTCGTTCATCCGGCTTATTTCGTCTCACCATCTTATTTCGTCCATAACGTCCGACCTTATTATTTTCGTCTATCTTATTTACCCGTGCAATTTAGTTCGTCTTATTTCGCATTGTTTTTATATCTTAATACAAATTTAAATTCAAATCAAATCCAAGGACGCGTACATTTCCAGAGACAGCCACACGGAGTTTAAGACCGCGAAGAACTTACTGTAACAATAGGTATTCAACTTGATTAAAGAACTTTCTCTGTTTTATTTGTTCTTTTAAACATAGAGTTGATAGGTTAAAAATTAGTCATATCTAGTACCCTATATGCTGAGTACGTACTTAAATAATTTTGCGGCAAATAAATTTATGTTTTAAGACCTAAAGAGAAGGCCTAGTAAATAAAAAAGGATAAAAAGTGGAAAAATATTGAAATCAACTATTGAAATTCTATTCGAAAAATATTGAAGTCAACTATTGAAATCAGAAAAGAACAAAAAATGTGTAAACAAATTGACTAAATTTTTTATTCGCACAAGCTTTAGTAAACTACTGATAACGAAAACTTGTGCGATTAAGAAAAACTCAGTCAATTTCAGTGCAAATTTTTTTCATTATATAAAAGTTTACAATTGTCTTTTTTTCCGGCTGATGCCTTTTGTTTTGTCTTTTTTCCCTTTTTTTACCCATTAAGTTGCTCACATTGTTGTTGATTTTTTTCTAAATTCAGAGCTGTACATTTTTTTATCCGTGTTTGTACAGGGAGCCAGCTCCTTCTCTTAAACAAGAAAAAGCAATTATATTTATGACGTCATATTAAAACTTCTTTTGAATACAAAAAAATTTTGTTTGGGAATCTTACGGTTCCTCTGATAAACACTTTGTCCCAGTAAATTGAAAGAGTTTGTGGAAATTCGTGATGTAGGGTGGGTTAATGTTGATCTCTGCCCGGCCCGCGATCCCGAAGATGAAAAAGAAAGAAAAGTTTTTCTAATCGTTCTTTTGTAGAACTAATCATAATTTGACTAACTTTAAAATAAATCACTCGCTGTTAATATAGCCTTTTCGAATTTGACGCAAAATGTTTAGATTCGATTTCTGAGGTCACCATATCTGTCCCAGTGTTGGCAATGATATTCCTCTGCGCGATACTTTGCACGAGTGTTTGTGTTTTCAAAAGTGCTAGGTTTTAGCAATCCATGTGTACTATGGTCTTCTCCAATTCATGTATTCAGGATAAAAGCTTGAAAAATGTTTATGCAATGCGATCACGGATTTAGGGCTGTTTGGCAATGTACAGGCTTTCGGAGCCCTTTCGGAGCACAAAATTTGGACGCTAAACTAATTGCAGATTAAAAAGTAAAACCAATATTGCCTGAAATGTCGCTATAGACGTGGCCATCTATATAGACAAAACTCTTTGATAAAAGAGGGAGTAGCCTTGAAAAAGGCTGTTTAGGAAAACTCTAACGTTTTCGTGTAGCTCTCATCAGGAGAAATCGCTACAATGAGTAAAGAACTAAAAATTGGAAATTTTATTGCTTAAGATTGTCGTTTCGCCGAGTAAGAAATTATACTGAAGCGCAGTCGATTTAGAGGGATCAGCCATCAAGCGTTCGAAAAGTAAAAAATTTTGTCGTTTCGTCGAGTTAGAAATGGAACAATTTTTATTGGACGGAATTTGGATGTTTAATATGGCAAAATTATAGTTGTAATTTGAAGTCTGAAAAAGAATAAAATAAAATAAGCCTATAAACGAACTCTTTTTGACGGCACAATGCAGGTTTGCTTGAGGTTATGTGAATGGAGTCTAATACAGCAAGATGAAATTCAGATCTGGCTTTGGATAGAATTGAAAATTGATCATCATTGTAGTGAAGGGCGCAATTTGGATGTTTCAGAAGATGAGTGGCGATAGCCAAATCACACTTAGGTGTGAAGGAGTTTATTTTACTTTTTCGCGTTGGCTGAATTCTTTCTTGATTGGTTTTGTTGTTGCGGATACTTGACTGGTGAATATATTAGATGGAACTCGTTTGGTCCAAAGACACGTAAAACTAGCCTGATCGCAACTTTAACACACCGTGCATTCAAAATCTGCTCAAAATCTTTCTTCCAACAAGAACTGGACACTATTAGATCCTTATATCTTAAAAATGGTTACCCAGATTCGGTGATCAATGCAAGAATTTCAAAGAAAATCCTGCAGTTTCAAAAACATCCGATAAAAGGTCCTCAACGATGCCCCATTTACTTAAAGTTACCGTGGATTGGTGAAACTTTTATTATATTTGAAAAGAAAATTAAGAGTAACATTCTAAATTGTTTTTTAACAGTTCAACCGCGAGTTATTTTTACCACCAGACGAATTCTTCCTGCAATTCACAAAGACGTTCTGCCTGCTTCTCAACTAAGCATGGTCGTATACCAATACGTGTGCCGCTGCGAATGCAGGTATGTGGCCAGAACTTCTTAACGTCTGCAGGACAGAATCCGCCAACATGTCCCGAAAACTATCCACAACAAAACCAATCAAGAAAGAATTCAGCCAACGCGAAAAAGTAAAATAAACTCCTCCACACCTAAGTGTGATTTGGCTATCGCCACTCATCTTCTGAAACATCCAAATTGCGCCCTTCACTACAATGATGATCAATTTTCAATTCTATCCAAAGCCAGATCTGAATTTCATCTTGCTGTATTAGACTCCATTCACATAACCTCAAGCAAACCTGCATTGTGCCATCAAAAAGAGTTCGTTTATAGGCTTATTTTATTTTATTCTTTTTCAGACTTCAAATTACAACTATAATTTTGCCATATTAAACATCCAAATTCCGTCCAATAAAAATTGTTCCATTTCTAACTCGACGAAACGACAAAATTTTTTACTTTTCGAACGCTTGATGGCTGATCCCTCTAAATCGACTGCGCTTCAGTATAATTTCTTACTCGGCGAAACGACAATCTTAAGCAATAAAATTTCCAATTTTTAGTTCTTTACTCATTGTAGCGATTTCTCCTGATGAGAGCTACACGAAAACGTTAGAGTTTTCCTAAACAGCCTTTTTCAAGGCTACTCCCTCTTTTATCAAAGAGTTTTGTCTATATAGATGGCCACGTCTATAGCGACATTTCAGGCAATTTTAAAATTTTGTGCCACAAAAAATCTTTTTAAAAACAATATATTTTGAAACGTGGTTTATTCAGGATGTTTCGGAATTATAACTCATTCCATCATCAATTGAGTTAAATTAGTTAATTGATTGCAAAGATGAATATTTAAATTCAGAAAATTTATGACGAAACAGAATAAAATATTGTAAAAATATACGCATTAACGGAATCAGAGGTTGATTACTAATTGTGTTTAACAAAGTTGCAGATTACAAAGGAAACAGGCTCAACTCCGACTCCCAGTATTCTCAAAGGGCTTACTCCGATTCCGATTACACTATGACCAACTATAGAGGCGTTTAAATTTTTACACTTTTTCACAAAAAAAATAACAATAATTCGCTTAAACACGGATTGGATTCTAAAAATAATAAGATTTGGGGTTTGAGAGACTCCGAATACATCTAAAACTTTCAAATCCTATTTGTGCTATTCCAACCCGGCAGTCCTCGCCACTTAGACCTGAGCTTCTTAAATGTTTCAGGTGCAATGTACACAAAACAAGTTGCAATGGCAACATTCAAGAAATTTCACAGCAATCATAATGCTGATTACATTTTATTTTCATTGTTAACACAAAGCGTATCAACATAAGCGACCACTTTAAGGCAATAACGAGTGCACCTGGAGGTATTTCAGTCGAGAAAACGCAAAACGACGCAAAAGCATCAGAGCTAAAATGTATCGATTTCGCCACAACAAAGCTGTTTGTTTAACGCTTGTTATATTTAAAATAAACTGTTACAGCTACACTGAATTAGGCTTATATGGTTTAAATAAATTTTATTTTAGAATTTTAAAAAGTTTGGAAATGATTTTCTAAAAACTCGGAGAAAATTAAAGCGAGGTTTAACAATTTTCAAACTACTGACTTGATCTCGAGCGCTACGGCTGCGTCTTTTTTGCTCTCATTCAAAAGGCCCCCATTTTCCACTTTATAATAATAGCATCCTGTCGGGTCAGAGATTAATTGGGTTTTACAACAAGTCAGCGAAAAAAATTTTTTGTGATAGTTAATTGCAGAGGTTAAATTATGTTTTTCAGGGCAAAGATGTTTAACATTAGGTTCATTAAGACGTTTTGGTTTTTTCCATAGTACGTACTAACAACTGAAAAAACCGGGTGCCGGTTAAACTTTTTAAAAGTAAAGAAGCCTTAAGTCGTTAAAAATTTTTTATTTTGGTTGGTAGCTTGTTGTTACCGAGATGAAAGGGCCATAAAATTATATTGGGATTCCAGTTTCCTCTTTACTTGTAAAACCCTTTTCTTTTACGTTTATGGTTTGCACATTTTTCACTTAGAAACAAAAATAGTGAGTTTAGTTCTTGTACAGACAGTTTACCACTTTCACCACAGTTCACTACACCAAGGGTTAAAATATTTGTTTGCCAAAAAGATTTTTTTCAAGCTTGTCTATTTTTTTTATCCGAGTATAATTCTCAACAACAACGTACTGCTAATACTGAAGAGCCAGACAAGTTTAGTTCTATGTTTGCAATTACTTAAGCAATCTGATTTTAAAAAAAGATAATTTCGAGAAATGTTTTAAAAATTATTTCAAAATTTGGCTGCTGTTTCTCATTTTGTAAATTAATCTAAAAATTAGAAAAGTTTAAATGCTTATAAAAAACATTGGTAGCTTAACAAAAACAACGACTTTCAACCACAATGTAAAAGTTTTGTAAAATTTTTTATTTTAGCAAAATGTGAAACTAAGAACATTTATAAAATTCCTTGAAAGCAAAGTCGTTCATTAGAACTGTTTGCAAGCGCAAAACAAAACGCTAGTCATTACTGAAAATTATTAAGAATCACATGACAAGATTTTTAAAAAATCACGTATTTTTTGGGGAAATATAGTCTGGACCAAACATTCAATGGAACTCAAACCAAAGCGTGACATTTGAAAGAGGTAGTAGTAGTAGTCTTTGTACCAAGAATTACACGACAAAAAATTTCGCTTCATACCGCAAAAAAACGTTTGTAAATGATAAAGAGCAATAGGCTAAAAATAGCTTTTTCAACACAGTGGCGTGTAGCGCTAACGGCGCGCTTTTTCACAGATTTTATGAAATCTTTTCAAAGTAAGCAGATTCTACAGACGACTGGATGTGCTTGTAGCCAACCAAGAACACAATAGATGAATTTGATCAATACAGACTAGAATAATACATAATAAAGCACGCGGTAGCAGTAAAAGAAACGCTGTTACTGATGAACGGTTTTTATAGGTCGCACACTGAGAAGCAAGTTAAATATTTGTTTTTAAAAGTATTTAGCTGTAAAACTGGTTCCTTTAAAAAAAATAGGGTTGTAGATGTACAGAAAAAAACTTGACGGCGTTTAATCAGGTCAAGAAAGGTCAGAAAAGCTTAAGCATTTTCTTGCAGTTTTGTTCGCTTTTGTATTGAATTCAAGAGTGCACAATTTATTAATTGAAGTATTGGATAACAGCCAAAATTATTTCAATGCATGTTGTTTTGTAGCTTGATTCTGCAACGATTGCGCAATCGCATGTTGTTCTGCGGGCCAACAGTTTGCTCGATTAGATTGATGTCTTTTTTTATTTATTTTTTTTTTATTCATAAATTTTTTCAAGTCAAATTTTTTTATCAGACTTTATGCAATAATTGCAGACTTCTTTTTTGTTGTTGTGAATCTAAGCATATATTTTAAGCTAAGCAAAATTGCATAGTATTATAATAATTTTTGAGTCAATTTTCTTTATTTATTCAAGACTCACACAGAAATTTTATAGATTGAAGTCTATGATATTCATCATCATCATCATTTGCACTGTTTTCTTCTTGACTCCAAAGATAACAAGATTTTTTACATAAAACAACATCCAAAAACTACCCAGATTTGCTTTTAAAAATACCATTTTATTAACTGTTTTATTCGTGTTTCAATAAAAAAAACGGTTTTGAGAAGTTTGGTAACATAGAGCTGTTTGTTAAAAAGCTGCCGAGTAGAATAAAGTGATGTGAGTAAACAAATGACGTAGGAAGGAGTTGAATCGAGCCAATGCTGGTCGAGCATTTCTACCCCCAACAAAGTATTTCTCAATTTCGGTATATTTTATTGTATAATACAAAATAACAGTAATTTGGGATGATTGAAACATGAATAAGAAAGCCTTTTTGTTGGCGTAATTTTTGATAAGAAATCAAAAATTGCTTAAGGCAAGTAAAAAAAGTTTTATAAGCATTAGACTTAGAAAATATTACTATATAATGAAAAAAAATAGCACAATTCAAACATATATAAATAAATCTTTGTTTAAAGAAAAGCAAATTTTAGTCCAGCAAAGATTCCTACAATACAATAAATTTTAACCCTGAAGCAGTAGTTCTCAACAGGGGACGTACGCCCCACAAGGACACTACTCATTTTCTAGAATTGGATGCAGTTTCAAAACGATGACCGTTTTTTATGTTAAATCTATAACTCAGCGCAAAAATTTAGTTTCCATTTATAATTTCGGGAAAAAAATTAGAATTTAGACATTGATTGAAAGTGAAGACCTTTCTTTTAGTCATCACCTGCTTATTGAGAATAATATGTGTGACATTTTCTCGTATCTGTTGCTCTGCTGCTGTATTATGACTCTGGCAGACGTTATAAAATTTGGGAAAAACTATATTTTTCCCAAAAAAATATTTCAGCTGGTACGGCTATGTAGAACATCAGAATTCTCGGAGTCATTACTTGGGACATGGCCAAAAAAGGTTGGGAAACATTGCTCTAAAGCTTCTGTTTGCCTATTAACATCTTTTGTTTTGCACGGTATTGCATAATCAGTCTATTACCAAGAATTTTTTTTAAACTTAAATTGCCGGGAGCAACAAAAAGAAAAATCATGAAACGTTTGTTATTGCCATAAGACCTAAAAACAAATAAAGGTTTTTACTCAGGTTAGATACTGAACTGAACTATAGATAGATATGCTAGATACTAAACTTCAATTCTAACTAAGCCTTGTTGAAAGTTAGCTGAGCATGGGTCCATAAAAAATTTTTAATACGTGAAACCTATTTCCAAAAATAAAAAAGCTATAAAAATTGATTGAACATATTTGATCTTGATTTTTATCAAAATCTAAATAATTTCAATGTTTTTTATATTGCTAAAAATGAGTACGTTTTTTAATGTAGAAAGCTTATAATAAGTTTATGAAAGCGAAAATGTTTTTTGTTTTGCAAAAAAATAAGGCTATAATGTCAAAACAAAATTTTTCAGTGGTAAAAAATGTTTTACACTAATTTTTTTTATTAATTTTTGATTTTGTGCTTACTTCTAAATAAATTGTCGCTTCCCACTTTTTTCTTCGTCAGCCGTAAGCTTTCGTTAGCCTTCGAAAAATAGCAGCAAAAAGTTGTTTTTTCTTCGAAGCGTTTCAAACATTTTTTTGTCTATTAACTTTATAAAATTGTAGAAATTTATTAACTCTGTTTAATTTTGTAGAAATTATCCAAACATTACTTTTACGCAAGCTTTCATAGTTCGTTTCCACGCTTGGTTGGGTTGGTGGCCTGGAGCGAAAATAAGGTTTGATAGTCGAGTTCATTATTTAAATTTTCGAGGCTATTTTTGATTTTGTACTTTTTTTTTTCTTTTCCTTTTTCTACCGACTCCATGATCGGAAAGACAATTTCTGTAGGATCTAATTTCAGTACTTATATCCTTAACATAAAATACGAAACTTTGAGCCGAAATTAGCAGTAGGATATCAATTTCTTAAAGTCAGATAAGCTTCAACATTCAATCATGTTTGCTGAGTTGTTTTTTACTTGCCGTGCTGTCCACATACGCAATAGATTTTTGGTTTTATTTGCTTCAGTACAAGTTAGCATGATTAAATAAAGTCGATGAAAATCTACGGTAGAATTGGATTATTTAAATATAAACTGATTAATTGTCGAAAACAGACATAGTGTAAAGCCAAGACGTGCTATTAGGTTTTTGTACACTTTTAAAAAATTATTTTAACCCATAAAAAACTACGTTTTACTCATATGGAATTTTTCAATGAAAGGTTTTTTCAATGTATCAATTTATCAATTGCACTAAAGTGTCGAAATGAAACTCCGGTTTGGCCCCAAAAAATTTTGAAATATTTTGATGAGTTCCTTATTCTTCAACCCATTAATTGTGACCTTCATGCAAAGTTTTTTTGGTAATTTTTATCAAATAATTTATGTTAAATTACAAAAACTTTTTATTATCATTAGAGTTTTTGAAGAACTGTTGTTTTGAAAAGTTTTTAAAAAAATCCCAAAAATAAGTAAAAAATTTACAGACCAACCCGAGACCCAGTGGTAAGTAAACTATAAAAATTCGACTAAATCCTTGTCGTGCCAGTTTAATTTAAGGCTTTAAACTTGATAATAAAAGTCAAATTTTTCATCTTATTGAGATAAAAGTACTGTCTCTTTCACTATTCAGTAAGGACAGCTAAAACAAAAACTGCAGTTTACTCAAAATAGAAATCTACTGGAGTGCAACACTAAATTAAAAAAATTCACCAATTGTGTCTTGATACAACGTAGTCATTTAAGCTTGTCTGCACATACGCACGTCTTACTGCTGTTTGTTTATTGAAGTCGAAATTCAATATGCAAACAAAGAATAAACTAAAATAATTCAAAACTGTCGATAACTAAATCGGGTTTGAACTTACAATCAGTGGTAGATCCATTGTAGGTATATAGACAGGAAAAATTAATTTAAAAATTCTTTATCATTTTAACAAACTTCATCATTTTAGCAAAAAATACAACTAAATAGCACCCATATAAGTTTTGGTTCATTAAAACTTTTTTAGATACTACAAACAAAAAAAAAACAAATGAAAATAAACGAAAAAATTTTTTTGTAATTAAAAATATTGAGAATAAAAGCTGCCACTTATCAGCTGTTTAATCAAGTAATAAAATTGTGTGGTAACCTTCAAACATGCTAATTTGATTAAGTTACATGAATCAAATTAGCAATAAAACGTATAAAGGGTCCTAAAGTGGCAATAATTTATATAAATTTTGCTAATATACCCAGTATATTAATAAACTGTTTTCATATCAGGACGATATAATGTATTACATTAAAGACGTGAAAATAAAAAAATAAAATTATTAATATTATTTGTTGAAAATATAGTAAAAGAAAAATTCTGGATAACAATTCTTTTTGTTGAGACCGAATTTTAATGTAGGTAATGTATTAATCCAAAATAGTTTTTTAGTTCTTCGATAAAGAATAGATTTAAGGAACATCCGTTATATACAGATTAGGACTAAAAATTACAAAAAAGAAAATTTTGAAATATTGTGCTAAATGTCTCGGTTGGTTCAAGAACTCTTAAGAAATGCTTACCGAGGCAATAACCACTTTGTTAAACATGTTAGATTTTGTTGATTATTTTTATATAGATTTAAATTGCCGTAAAGTTTTTGATAATGTTACAAAAGGTGGTTTGGTAGTTGAGTTTAAAATATGCACAGCAATTACTTGACCTTCGTGCTTGTTAGTTTTGGTTTATTTCTAACTGGGGCGTCGAGAAACTCAATAAATGTTACACGTTTATCGGATTATTTTTACGAACTGATGAACGGATTCATAGGATTCCAAAAAATTCAGGTGAGATTATCAGGAGTAACTTTAAAATTAGTTAAGAAATCATTATCAACAATAGGTTTATAACTTTTTGTCGTAAATGAGATACGAAACTTCAGTGAAATTTTCGATATTACGTTGTCAGGTTTAAGGTTGATGTTATTATTCTTAACTACTCGGTATTATATTGATATCTATACGAAATAGAAGCAACAGTTTAGCCACAAAAAGTTTTTTTTTGAAGTTATACCGCTTTTAAAATGTTGTAATGCGTACTAAGCAGCACAAAAAAAAGGATTTTGTTAGTGCTTCTGACAATAACAATATTGTAAAGACAGTATGTTTAATTTACTTTTTGCTGAGAAATTTATTGTGATGAAAAAGCATCTGTTCCTTATCGAACTTTTTATTGTCTTTGTTAAGCAATTGTCATCCGTTTGATAATGATGATGCTGAATGTCGGCTTTTGTTTGTTATGATACTTAAAATATATAAAAATTTGCGTAATTTTTGATCAACTGACACTTTGAATCTCATCTTGTCAAGAAAAAAATCTCAATTTTAATTGAAAAATTTTAAATTAAAGACTTGCATGTACCAATATTTTGTTCTATCATATCCCATACCCGCATTTTTGTATAACCCATACCATACAGGTATCTGACCCCTAACTTTTTTATCTTTAAATACCGCCATCAAAAACCATTAAAATATGAAGTAATAAAAAATTAATTTTTAGACAAAATAGTAGTCTATTCTTTTACTCGAGATGAAAATTTTGCAAAATTTTGCAAAATTGCAAACTTCTTTTTACCGAATTTCTTTAGCCCTTCCATACCAGAATTGTAAATGGAACCATATTTTTTAGCTCTGGTTGGAATTCAGCGCTAAGTTCTTTAAAAAATTTGGGCCTGATTTGGGCTCAAAATCATATTTTTTTTTGTAATTTTGTTTTCTCCACTTCAACATCCAAGCGTACAGTAAGCAGGCTAAAACCATCAAAAAGCACTTCGCTTTTTGCAGGTTATTCAGATTTTGTTTTACCACATCTGGTTTATATTAGTGGAAAAACAAGTAGATTGTCGGGAGGTCAGTGACGTCACTTGTTCTATCCAAACTGTTTGAAATGATAAATTTGCTTAGTTTATTTTTATTATTAGTTGTACTTTAAGACCCAACTGTTAAAATCTTAAAACATCTTGTATTAAAGCAATTAATATTATCAGTTTTACAATAAACAAGATTGATTTTGTGTTATGCAATCTTTTTTGAATTGATGCTTGTATAATAATAAAATATGATATTTTGGCTACCTATTAATTAATTCATTTGCTAAAGTTTACCCTTTAAATCTAATTAGTGCCGGATTTGGGTTTCAAAATAAATTATCGGGTTTGGTCTGGGTTCGGGTAGGATTTGGACCTAAGAATAGGGCCGGCTTTTTAACTTTGATCCGTACCTAGCGTCAACTTATTTATGGAAGTTATGTCCCCTGTACCGCTTGGGGGCCAATTTAAAAAAGTAACGGGACATACTTAGGGGGGGCAAAAATAACTGTAAAGTTTCGGTAGTCAACTTTATTCAAGTTTACCCAACCAGCACTCGAAGGTGATTTTTAACCCTTTCGGTGCCAAAGAACGTAAGTTACGTCTAAAAATGTGGTCTCGCTTGCTATTTGCCGTTACTAACCTCCCAGGCTTTGGAGATTTTTCCCCAAATTTAAAAGGTAATTAACTAATCTTGGAAAATAGAGGACGAGAACCGATTTGCGTTTCCTTTGGCACCAAAAAGGTTAATATTTAGTTTTTCGACTTAATTTTACTTGAAAATAATGTTTTCTGTGATCTAAACCTTAGATGTTTTAATCGATCCCTGGGGGTCGATGAACAGCAAAGGATTAAACAAAACTCGAAAAATGGCCAGGGGTTAATAAATGACTGATGAGGGCTACTGTAAAAACAAAGCAACGCTACCTTATTAGCAAAATTACCAAGCTAAAAATGTATAATTATATTACACTGAACACTTTTGTTTGGTCTTCACTTGCTGTTCTTCACATTTGATCAAAAATATGGTCGGGTAAGAGTGAAAAGCAAACCCTTTACTATCTCTTTAATTACGCGACCACGCTGCCGAAAACCTTTTTCTATCTACCGTTAATCCAGCGCAAATACTCGACAAATGCATCAATAAAGTAAAAAAGGTCTTTACTTTATTGATGCATTTGTCAAGTATTTTCCTGGATTAACGGTAGATAGAAAAGGGTTTTCGGCAGCGTGATCGCGTAATTAAAGTGCCGTGATTATGATCAACATAGTCTCGGTTCAAAACCCACTCGAGCCATTTCATTGTTTGAGTGGGTTTCATTGTTCGAGTGGGCTCACTCGAGCCATTTCATTGTGTCCTTGAGAAAAAAACTTTACAGTACTTTCCCCTGCTTGGTAATCTTGGCAAGCAGTTCTAAATTTTAGTCATATCTTTAATTAAATTACAAGCGGACACAAATATCGTGACATCTCCGGAAGCAGGTCGGGGTAATTGCTTACCCTATATATTAGCGCCTCCGTCGCTTTCCTGCGAGTCAGGAGGATAAACATACAGATAAAATAAAAATAAATAAAATAAAAATTTTTCATTTGAGATTAACGTCCTGAAAGTTAAAGAACATTGCTCTGAAGTGCGTGTGTGTTCAAAATTTTCACGGATTGCAAACATTTATCATTTTACAACCACAGCCACAAACATACTGTATCTGATTTTTTGTTTCCCATGTATAATTTACCTATACTACAGCATTTATAATCAAATCATTAGAAATCATGACTTAATGAATAATCAATTTTTTTAATAAGCCTACTTAGTAAGTTAGAAAGCAAAAATTTTTTCATGGATTGTTGCACGTACATTAGACATTTCTAAAAACGTTTGCATTAACGAAATGTCTGCGCTGACAAACTGCGAAAAATAAAGGAACATTACTTTTAAAAATGCAAAAATAGAACGTCGCAGCATAAATTAGTAAGACGATTTATCCACTATCTCAAAGTATTCATTAAAATTTTTACTGTTTTTTTTAGTTTCAATTTTTCCAAAAAACGGCATTTGCGTAAACAGCTTCCCCAAAAAACGTTATTTACGTGAAAGGCTTTATTAAAGATATTAATATAACAAATAATTCAACGCTGGCCAGAATTCTTTTATAATTGTTCTATCATAATAACGTTAAAAAGAAATTTATGGTAAAATTAGTTACTGTTATTGTAATTTATCTTAAAAATTCTTTATACTAAATACATCAAATGAAATCGGAGTTGACATCTTTCTGTTTCAAAATTTTTTCTTGCCATTTAATTAAAAACATTCATACAAATTTTTTGATATTGCAATATAAAATATGATTTTGTTTTTCAGAAACAAGTTGATAGTTTCAGATACAATCAGACAGTTCAAAATGGATCTGATATATTGAACAATGTGAGTGGGCTTTAACCATTTACGTTAAATATAGGCGGAAAACAAATAATCGATTTTCTGTTTTTATTTACGCACCGTTATAGCGATTGTTCTTAAAATTTTTTTGGTTTGGAAATTTATGTTTTTTAATAACTTTTTTTTTTAGAATTTATAGAAAATTAAAATTAAGATCCACCACGAGAGTTTTATTTTTGGACAAAACAATAAAAGCAAGTAGACACCATTCAATGAGATGTTTGTGTGTATACACAGTTAAACAAATTTCACTGAATTTGTGGTTTTTTTGTTTTTTCCTTTATTCGTTAGTTTTATTAAAGTCGCGGAGACAGTCGCTTAAGATTAAAACTCTCCATATTAGATTTTTACTAAAGGCCTTTAGTTTTGTTGGGATAAAGTCTAAGCGCTTCCAGCCGAGGTTTATAAGATGCTTTAATCTTTTGATTCTTTGTTGTCTCGTTAATCTTTTTTCACGAACTGTGTAGCAAATACAAGTGTTTGAAAAACCTTTCTTGAGGCAAATGTTTACAAGCTGAGATCTTTTAATTTGAAAACACAGAGCTCGATATTTAAATATTGTTAAACACAGGCCATGGGTTTATCTTTTAAAATTCATTTGTGACCATGGGTGTTTTTGACCTTGGCCGTATGGTAAAAAATTGGTTGCTAAAAAATAAACATACATTAGTGGTAAAAGTAATGTTTTGTTCTCCAATTAAAGCTTTATTTTCTGGAATTGTACTATTGTCTTATATTCATGATTTTTCTACAACGTAGGGTTTCTAGAGGGAAATCCCCTTTTTTGCTGTTGCGTGGCAAGGAGTAATTTGTTTTTACCTGAAAACAGTCCAAAACAGATTTGCTTGTTTTGATATTATGCAGTGGAACGCCATCACGTTTTGAAAGTTAAACGTTTTATATAGACCGTTGGGTCCAGGGTAGTGCTGGTCAATCAGCAATAAAAGTTTTTTCTGATCTTAGTTTTTCCATTCTCAAAAAGATTTTAAACCAATATTGCGTCACCGGTTGATTCCAGAAAAGCGACTTTTTTAAATTTGTTTTGGAAGTGCGTTCTATCTTTTATATATAATTTCACACTAATTTTGTGACTGTTTGAGGTAATTACTTGTGTTTTCTTGTTGGTATTTGAAACAGCTTATCTATTTATTTATGTATGTATTTATTTTTCTTGAAGTTTGGTTATTTTCAGTTAATACTTTATCGATTCTTTTTTATATTATAGTTGATTGCAATTCTTTTACTGATTATGATTAGAACATATTGAATATTAAAAGGGTGCTTAGACTTATAGCTAATGTAAAAAGAGGAATCCTTTAGTGTTTTGTACGGACAAAATTAGTAGTGTTCTAGACTAAAGCTACATCCGGGTTGGTTTGCAACAACACAACCTATGCCCTTCAACCTGGAGCTTGCAAAATGCAGAAACTAGCTTTGCAAACATGATTACTCCAAGTTACAAAAAATTGTGTTCTGTTTGCGGTTTTTATTTTTTGTCTATAGTTAGCAAAATATATTTTACATTTTATGCTTTTTAGCATAAACCTACCACTCCGGGAAGAATGGGGCAGTTGTCCCCTTAAGTCTCAAAACTTTGGACAAATCAGAATTTTTTGGACAGCGACAAGAAATATTTGGCAAAATCAAAGTTTTTGGCAGCGAAGAAAATAGTTTGGCAAAAAAAATTTTTTTTGGGCACAAAAAACGAACTACTTCTGCACGACAAAGTTTACAAATTTAGGAAAATGATTACGGTTCGAAATGAAGATTTTTTTAGCGTTCATTACGTTTTTGGGATGATTCAAAGGAAAGACTATTTTTTGGTTTTCACATTAAATTTAATTGTAATTTTTTAAATATTTATAAAGTGCTTGAAAATCATTATTAAGCAAATATCATAAAATTGAGGCAAAATTGTATTGCCCACCAACATTTACGGCTATGCTTTTCGGTAACATTTTTTGATCTCCCTGAGGAACCTTAAAGCAGTAATTTGCGATCTTTCATACTTAGTAACCTCTTTCTAAAGATTCTCAGCCCTCGTGGCTCCCTGCTCTGTGTTTAATAAGAAAAATCTAGCTTTGTATTTTAACGTATTTCAATCAGTTAATTTATTTTCCGTTTTAATAAGAAAATTCCGGGGCAGTGAACTTGATGCATTTTTAACTGAGTTAGAGTTTACAAAAAATTTGCAAATTCAAATTCGAGTTCAACATTTTTAATTCATCAAATTTAAAAATTTCTGTTCAAAAAATTAAGACCAAAAAAGGTCTTTTTACTCAATAGACTTTTTTTAAATTCGGGAATTCTTGTTATCAAGTTTGAGTTTGGAAAAAATGCCTTGTACTTTTCAAACAAAAGCAAATTGGAAAAATTGATGCATTAAATTAAAAAAATTAGAAAAATTAGAAAAATTACAGTAAATTTTTGTTAAAAACACAGTTCAGATAAAGTATAGGCTCCATCTTTTTTGGGGAGTTCAAATGAAGTTGATTACATTTTTTTAAACGGTTTCTGTTAAGTGAAGGCCTGCTCTTAAAAAGTGTCCCGTTTTTATTGTAATTAAAATGTTTATCGTTCGTGTTTGAGTTTGAGTTTGTAGTCTGTGTTCCTTCGTCAAATTCGAGCAACTTTAATTTTAGTGGGTTACTCTTACATATGTGAATGTGATTTGAATTATAAGAAAAATTTTATTCTTTTAAAAATTTTATATCGCATACATTTTAGTTAACCGAACGTCTGTCGAAATCCCTGCAAGAACACATACTTGTTGTGAGCAGTCTTGCCCGCACTGCTCAGAACAGTTTACGAAATAAAAAGTTTCGCAAAAACTTGACGGCCTGCTGCAAATACAGCCGTGCAAAGTTGAAAAACAACGAAAACTTCAATACTCCGGTGAGTGGTTGATATAGCACAAAGTTGTTGTAGATCGCATTTATTTATTCAGTTTAACTTCGCTTTTATAAAACCAAAATTTTTCTGTGATTATCTTAATCTTCTGTATGAAAAACAACGTCATACTGACAATATTTTCTGTTTGATTGCGATAGTTTTTTAAGCACTTTTTAAACAACTTGATATTGAATTGTTAGACACTTAGGATCTGTTTGGATTTTTCTGAAAGAGTTTTACGTTTTCTGAATTTTTAATAGGTTTTGGGATACTTTTAAAGCAAAACTTTCTTTAAAATGAAATTTTTTAGTAAGTTAAAGCAAGAAATCATTTTATTTTTAAACAAACTATTTAAAAAATCTAAAAAAAAATCCAATTTTTAAAAAATTAGCAGCGATTTTCAATCTTTTTAAATGTTTTTAAGGTGGGCCACAAAGAAATGGTGTAAAAAAATATTCAAATCAAACATTCGGAGCCTGTTTTTTGTCGTGAAGGAAAGATTTGGTAAAATTCGGTATGGAATAAAAGCGAAGATTTGTTTTGGTCTTAAAATTTCAGACAAAAATGGAGATTTGGACCCTGATTAGAAGTGATGACCTTTTTTTTAGTCATCATTAGATTTTTGCGCTGAAAACGGTTGCGATACGAAACGAAAACTCTGTTCGAACAACTTTGTAAAAACTTGTTTTTGCCTTGAAATCGTGAATTATGCACCTCCTAACAAAATGGTTTCCCTACTGAACACTAGACACATTGGGCCGCAGCAATTGCGTTTCAAATGTTTTAAGCCGCGGTGCTAAAAAGGTTGAGAACCCCTGCAATAGACGATTAAAGAGAATGAAGAAGCTTGCTATTAAAGTTTTTGATTTCTAAAAGCTTTCACAACTTTCAGTAAAAAAATGAAAGTAGAGTACATCTGCGGTTTACCTAATTCAATCCTATTTCGTTTTTTTTTTTTTTTTTTTTTTTTTATTAATACTACTTTTTTGCTTTTATTAAGGTTTTTGTGCTGAAAGTCTTTAGTCATTAAATAGTCGCTTATATCGGGCACTATACATACAACGTATGACGTCAGCAATGAAACGACGTCATTTGCACGTACACCAGAGCAAAGTAAAGCGTGAAAACTATTTGATTTCGAGTCACTTTAAGACTTTAAAATTGTTGCTGTGCTTTACGGTTACAACAAAAAAAAGTAAAATCATAAATAAACAAAGAAAATTTTCGAATTTGAGTTTAAAATGGTTCGTAATCGTGCTTTGGCGCAATTTGCTGCAAATTGCAGATATGGTTATACATTAACATTTGCATCACTTAAAAAAAAGAATATAATTTTAAAAAGAAAATTATATACTTGTTTAAAGAATGTTAAAAATTATCAACAGTTGTGACACAAAGTTAGAAATCAAACTTATGTTGAATAGCTTGCTTTAACACTATTTTTTATATCAATGTTTTTAAATAATTTCTGTCTTTCAAATCGAAGTAAAGACTAAAGAAAATTTTTTTAATTGGAAATACAAGACTTATTTTCAAAACAGAGGAAAGATTTTACTTTTACGATTACAGAACTTTACGAGAAACTTTAGTGTTTACTGGACAAACAGGTTTTTGCCTTCAACTTAAAGTAAAATATTTTTAAACCGTTTGCTACTAAGTGAACCGGACTTGCTTCATATTATTAGCTTGTTTCGTAAAAAACTTTGCTTCCATGTAAATTCATTGTGCATTTTTTTTTTTTTTGATTCCTTTTCAAGTTATATCAACCACTGTAGCAAGTAAAATAAGTATCCAATTTTAAAAAAGTATTTTGGTGGACGAAAACCTCACATTTTTTTAAAACAAGCGCTTTTCTTTTAACGGTTCCGGTTTATGAAATGATGAATTGCTAATCTTGGAAAAAACCTGAAATAAACTTTCAGACGCAGCAAAAAACATTTTTAATTTTACGCCAATACGAAGAAAATGAATTGGCTCATTAGTTTTGCGAGCAATAAGCAATGGCATGCTATTTAAACGTGCTTATCACTCGTCACAAAGAAATCTTTTACAGGTGAACGTCATGGGTTCATGTGACATGATCGCTCCGTCTGCTCCACGTCACTTGCAGTTCTTGTCTGACAATGTCACAGAGAAAATGAAAGACAATCACAAAAAATATACCCATTTAAAATGGCAGTACATGGCCAATTTTCAAGGAGTAATGACGATTTATCCCGCTTTCAGACCAAGCCGTTGCGCTTTTATCGACCCTCGATTTCGGTAAGTTAAATTCTCTTGCGTAAATATTAAGCAAGCAACTGTCTGTCAATGTTTCATTACATCAGGAATGGGAACCTGCGACCCCCAAGATGCTAGAAAGTCATGACTCGGACAAAACTATGTTGTCCCCAAAAGTTTATGGGGCCAGCACCAATTTTTAATTCTGGTATACGGCTCACGATTCCCCACTCTTGTATTACAGCAATAATCACTTTTTTTAGGTTAAGTTGCAGTTTTTTGAGAAGTCTCCCTAAATTAGCTAAACTTTACCTCTTGGTATTTTTTTTAAATGCAAAAATTTTAAAGTTTTCATGTAGTTTTTCAACAAAAAACTTAATTAATCTTTTATTAAATTTCCTTAAAATAAAACCGAAAGCAATGCCACTTTTAATAGATAAAAGTTGCAACTTTGGTTTTGCTTTTATCGAATATGGAAAAAAATTTGGACAGTTTTTAAGCATTTTAAAAAGTTTGATCCAGGGTTGATCCAGGGTTGGTCCAGGGTTGTCCTTAAAAAGTTCAACATACTTTTAAATTATCAGTTGCTTGGAAGCAATTATAATCAAAATTTATTAACAAAAGCTTTTATTTCATAAAAATTAGAAACAGTTTAGAGCGGGACGAGCAACTTTTAAAGGAATATTTGCGCTTACTAGAGACTACTCGAGCTCTTTGCTATTTCAAACGTTTCAATTAGCATCTTGATATGGAATACTTGCATTTTATTTTGATAGAAAACAGCCAAAGGTAAAGTGAGTTTGCTTGCGGCCCGTAAATTCTGCGTCACCCAACCCTTACAATCTTGTTGTAGCCCGTAAATTCTGCGTCACCCAACCCTTACAATCTTGTTGGGGCCCGTAAATCCTGCGTCACCCAACCCTTACAATCTTGTTGGGGCCCGTAAATCCTGCGTCACCCAACTCTTATAGTCTTGATGGGGCCCGTAAATCCTGCGTCACCCAACCTTTTACAATCTTGTTGGGGCCCGTAAATCCTGCGTCACTCAACTCTTACAGTCTTGATGGGGCCCGTAAATCCTGCGTCACTCAACCCTTGCAATCTTAATGGGGCCCGTAAATCCTGCGTCACCCAACTCTTGTTGGGGCCCGTAATTCCTGCTCACCCAACCCTTTACAATCTTGTTGGGGCCCGTAAATCCTGTTTTGCTTTATCTTTACGCTTCAAGGTTTTCCAACACTAAAAAATTACTTTTCTACTCCGCAAACCGCTCATATTTCTAATGTCCCTTAGCTTAACTAATTTTGGTCAAAAATTTTAATAAAAATCTTAATGTTATTACATTTAGAAATTCTATTAAATTTAGTGTTTTACTAAAGTTTTATTTTTTAAGACATGGCAAAACGTAAAGACTTAGTCGATAACCGGAATGACTAATGATAAATAAGTCAAAACTTTCTCTATTCCAATAAATGGGGTCATATCATAACTATTTCCAAGTTTAGCGCAATCAACGTTAAGTTTAGGCAAAATTATTGGACGCTATATTGTAAAAGTTTGCTATTAAAAGTCGCATAAAAAAATTTTTTTTAATTAAACTGTGCAAAATTTGACTTTTTACAAAATACTTATTTATTATTAGTATTATTATAATTTAAAAAAAAGTTTTGTTTATTTTTACAGCCCTTTTTACGTTAGTACAACTCAAACAAACCCTAGAAACGTGTTGATTCTTCTCGATAACTCGAGGTCAATGAATGAAAAGCTGAACAGCATCCCCCTTATTGATATCGCCCGAAACCTTACTGACGTCATATTGAAAACGTTGACGTCCGCAGACAGGGTAAGAACGATTTATTTTGCGTCATCTCTTTTAACATAGAGGCATCAACATTTTTTCCGTAAGGGAACTATAAACAATGCAACTTGGGCACTTGCGCTCAATGCCGAGTAAAAGGGAAGTAAAGATAAGAATAGTCTTGAATAAAACTTAATGAAACAAAAACAAAACAAAATGAAAAAGTTATTTACGTAACTGTGTTATATATTTTCTGTCTGGCAAGGATTGTAGAAAAGTTAAATAGATTAAAATGACAAAGTTAATTATAAAATAATTTAAAACCTTTGCTGGCACTTATCCAACTAATACTACAGCGTATATTTTGCGTTTCTAATAAATTTAAGCGTAAAAGATTTTAATCATGACTTGACAGTTTTATCGAACGACAGTTTTTCAAAACTGAATATATATGGGGGAATACGGCATCTTAGCTTTTCGACACTGTTTTTTGATATTAATAAATCTAATTTAAAATAACAAAAAGATTGTTCAAATATAGAAAATGGAATTAAATGAGCTATTATTCGATAAACTGTCGTTACGATAAATTGTTTTCAATACAGTGCGTTCGAAGAACTGTCGTAGTACCTTTTAATTAGTTGTTAAGCAATAAAGCAAACCAAAGCAAATACGATAAAAATAAAGTTTGGTAGCAATCGATTCTCATTCGCATTGAATGAATTTTTTGAAAAGAGAACGCTCATTTTGCAGGCTCCAAAAATAATTGAATATTCAATCTTATTTTTAAGAAAGCAAAATAAAAACTAAGTAGGCAGAACTAAACCTAAGTTTATTTCTTATGGCTTTTAAACCAAATTACGTTATCCTTTAATTAGGTACCATAAAATAAAGAGAAAAAGTTCTGATAACTCAAAAACGAAAACTTATTAAAGAAATTGCAGATATATTTTTCAGGTTAATGTTATAGCCTTTAACAATCAAACGCTGTTTCCAAAATGCTGTTTAAATGAGTCTCTTGGGAAAGCCACAAGGGCGACAAAGGATTATATAATAAAAGATTTCTTGAAGAAGTTAAGACCATCAGGTACTGTAAAAGTGGTTTCTATTCAGTCTTTAAGTTTGAAAGTGTCTTTCAAAATTTGTTTTTTAGAAAATAAATAAACATATAAAATTTCTAAAAATAAGATTAACAAGTAAGCAACAAAAGCTTATCAATTTTATTCCCTGTAATTAGTTTTAAATTACGACATTAAAATAAAATTTGTATTGTTTAGAAGCTTTCGTTGCAAATTCAAATGATATAACTCTTCTTCTTCTTCTCCTTTCAGCCTTTCCCTTCAGTCAGGGGTGGTCACAGCGTATCATCATTTTCCACATCTACATCTTTCTGTCTTCAACTCAAATGATATAACTCTGCTGAACAATTTTTTAAATAACAAAAAATAATAAACAAATAATATGATTTCTTCAAAAAAAATATATCTTTTAGCCAAATTAAAACAATTTTTAAAAAGTTATAGATTAAGTGTCGTCTTTTTTCATCATTTAGAAAAAGTCTTTTTGTACTGTATATTTTGTATATACGCTGTATATAAAAAAACCTTAAGTAAATACTGAAAGCAAATTTCAAAACTCAATTATACGCAACTAAAATAAGTTCGAGAAAGCTTTAGTTCTCTACTTTGCGGTATCTCCACAAAAAACAAAGTTGATTGAAGACATATTCCAGCAATATAAATCTCGGTAATAAATAACTGCCTGTATTCCTCTTTTAACTTTTGTTTTACATTTACAATGAACATTATTAGTTTAAGGTTAAGCCATTCGCGTTTATGTCTTAAATACTGTACGATAAAATAAATTTTATTCAAAGTCGTCTTGCGTTTAGAAAGGATAGTATCTAATTTTTTTGCGTACCAGAAAAAATAGATTTGTTCTTTTTAATTTTTGAAAAAAATAAAAGAATTATTTCAGTTTCGATTTTTGACTGTCTGTAGTTACAGCGAGTAAGATTAATGCTTATAATTCATTATTATCCATTATTTCTATACAATAACCACAATGTGCTTTAATAGATGCTGAAATAACGCTAAATAAAAAAAAGATTTTTCTCTTTTCTAGATTAACTTTTTACTAAATAAGCAAGCAGACAAATATTGAGTTTGTTAAAAATGCATTTTTTTGTGACATAAATGTTCGAAGAAGCAAAAATTTAACATTTTTGAATCAAACAACTTGTTTAAGCACTTTCATGTATCAAAGCTAGAAATGTTTTAACAGTATATCTGCTTTGCGTGATAATGATGACCTTTTTAACCAGGTGAATCGATGTATACTGTTGGTTTCACAGCAGCTTTCAATATACTAAATAACTCAGAAATGACTTACAACACAACAAAAGGTAAACTAGTTATATTATCGTGCAAGGTAACGTCAATTTATAAACATTAAAAATGAGAAGTGATAACTTATAGCGTCAAGATAACCAAAATGACGTTTTGTAAACATTTATAAAGTTGAAAAAAGGCGTATACAGTAAATGCTATTTGTACGGTGACGTGATTTAACCAAAACTTTAGATGAAATTAGGACTAAAGTTAAAAAATTAAAAAAAATGGCGGCCAAGCATTCAATTTTTTTGGCATAAACTTTTACACCAATATTGATATTAATAATAAGATATCGCAATCTTAGCTTAACATACTAACTTTATCATAACAACTTCCAATTTTGTTATGGCTTTTGGTAGATACAAGTAGCGATAGAGCGCTCACTATAATTGTAACAATACTTATTTAAATATTTTATTATGTGTTTCCTACCCAGAGTTCTTAATACTAAATTTATTTTTTTATCAATAGAAGAATTTATCATTGTATTCATCAGCGATGGCAAACCAAAAGAAAGATACCACAATATCAGCCAATTATACGAACTCATCGCCGAAAGAAATTCTCAAATCGGAAACAAAGTTAAAATTTTTACTTTTGGCGTTGGACGGACGGCCGATGGTCTGTAAAAGTGTTTTAGTTGTTGCGATTTGAATCGCGTTTATGGGTCCCTTAGTCTTGGGTGTTTCACCCCTCGTATGACAAGAACAGTAATAAAAGATTTTTCATAATTGATTTACAGAAAAAAAACTGTGAAAATGTGCTTTAGTCTGCATGAAGAGCAAAATGGCGTAAAAAAACCATAAACGGATTTTTACTTTTTCACATATTACAGCTTTTTTTATTGTGATTTTACAGTTAATACGACGATTCTTACGACGATTGCACGGCAAAATTTTACAAGGTCTGACTTAAATAATTCTATACTAGAAGGTAAGAAAATTTTAAATTTTTTTGTTTGAAAACTGTTATACTTTGACTTTATTTGTGCTGTTTGTTACATGGAAACTAATTTAAAAAATAAAAAAAATTATTTTATGGCTTACAAATAAAATTTCCTAAACTTATTATCGGCCTTATTTGTTATACACTATCTTGTTTTTTCATTCTTGAAAAACTAATCGTATAAACTTACGTCACGCGTAATTGATTTAAACTTTCTTCACATGTTTATAAAATTCTCTTAGCTTAGAGTAATGATTTAAAACTTATATTGGCAAGTTCATTTTATGTCAGTTGCAGGGCATAACTTTTCGACTCGAAAAAAAAACAACTTTTGGAACGTTAAACTTTGACTTCATTTTAGTGCAACTGCTAAGTGAATAGTCAGATTTTAAAAAAACACAAAGTTATTGCTGTCAGGTTCAAATTTTTATAATTAAAAAAAATTGTACAGCAATGCGACTGAAATTTTTCGCGGTAAGACTGTCAAGTAGAGAAAAATGAGAAAAAGTGTTTTTCCAAAGATTTCTCAACATGGCCAGAGAAAGAACGATCATAAAGATCGATCGTAAAGTCATGACGATCATAAAAATAATATTGAACTGTTTCATCGGCGCTAATGCAACTTTGAAAAAGGTATAGAACCAAAAAGACTAAAATTCTGTTTATCTAAAGGCCAATTTGGACTTGTCAATCATCGAGAAATGATTGAAAATATTGTCACTTCGCTGGAGCTTTCAAGTCTTTCAAACAATTATCAAAATGAAACAACTTTCTCACCTCCTTATATTGATTTTGGTGGACTAGGTAAATAAAAATTTGATTTGAAATTAAATTTCTGGTATTACACTTAATTTTAAAAAAGCAACAATACCAGTATATAAAATTAAAAATTTTTTTTATAATATTTAACAAAAATTGGTCTACTTATTTTGTAAACAAATACATTGTGCAATCATCCAGCTACGCTATTATATCTAAATTTACTTAATAAACATAAAATATCTTACTATTAAACGACTGATTATATTATAAAAAGGTAAGCTCATATAATATGTTCTGGTATCTAAAATAATAGCCTATAGATAGTTTCGCCTGATTTTTAATAGCATCTTTTTTGGTATCATACGTGAGAAAAAAAGCTTTAAAATTGTAAATTTATGGCTTAATCTTGCAAGCTGTAAATTTTATTAAACTCAACTATAACATTTATAGTAGATTAATAAAACCATTCCTATTTTTCAGGTTTAGTTTTTACAATTACTCAGCCAGTTTTTTATGGAAACGGCTCGTTTTATGGAGTTGTGGCCGTTGACGTGACTCTGGAAGATTTAATTCGTGAAGAAGAACTGTTTAGTAACAGTCAGCATTCTTATTTTTTTATCATTGGTAAGTGAAGCTAAAAACTCGTTTCAAGTTATTCTTTTTTATGCACCTCAAAAAAATTAAAAACACAATATCTCAGTGTGGTCTCAGGGCAGCAAAAGTTTCCTATTAAAATTAAAATTAAAAAAAAACATTTTAATTTAAAACAAACTGTTTTTGAGGCATTAGTTTATAATATTTTTCATTGCCAAATATTAAAATTACCCTAACTCCCAAATTGCCGTTTGTTCTCTTCAAGCGAAACCAAACTATAAGAAAACAAAAATTTTTACTCTGCAAAATGATTAAAAATTCTGATTGTGGTGTGGCAGGTTTGAGTTTGGTTCTCGAGCCAACCAATTCTGACGCAGCTTTGCCAATTGCTCGCTGCCGCAGTGACAGTAAGTGTGAATACGTAAGTGACTGTGTAAACAGGCACAAGGTTATTGACACGGGCACAGCGTTCTTTGCTGAATAATTGCTTATGAAGAAAGATGAAGTTCGGTATTGTTACTTTTTGTTAACTTATTCGTGCCTTCTGCACCCTAATAAGGTGCAGCTGTTTAATTAGATTTTTTTCACGAAAAACAATTGCAATTGTTTGAGGATTGTTTGAGGATAATCACAAGTAATCCAGCAAACATACTAACCAGTTTTATTTGAAAAATATAATTTATTATTGAATTGTAGCAGTTGAGAGCACCAAAGAAGAGAAAATTTAAAATTTTAATTGGGCACGAATAGGTTAAGAGTTGACGTCAACTGGAAAACAAAAATAAATACTCTTCATCAACGGCTTTCATTGGCCTTTTGTAATGTCTAATTCAAAATTTATGTTAATGCAAATGAGTGTTCATAAAAAAAAAAACAAATAATAATCTGAAGTACAAGCGCAAAACTATTGAAAAGTTGTAGTTTTGCAAAAACAACAGTTTGGGTGAGCAAGTTTTAAAGATTAAATAACTATTTTTTAATTTCGTGTTTGATTTCATGTCAATTGACTGAAAAAAACAAATAAAAGAAGAAAAATATTTTTAATAATAATAATCGTTTTTTCGATGTCCTCTTTAGATAAAAACGGGCGCGTGTTCATTCATCCGTTACTTCATCGGCCGCGCAACCACACCGAGTTTCCAGCTTACGTCACAATCGATCAGCTCGAGCGTGACCAGGGCTTTAAAACAATCGAGGAAAGAATAATGAATGAAGAGAGTGGAAGCATGACCATAGAGAAGAAGAGTGTGATTCCTATCCAGAACCACGTTAAGAGCGTTGTGGTATGATGTGACCTAGAGTTTTTTTGGGATGCAAAACCTTTTTCCCTCGGTACTGACACCGGGACAAGTGGAACAGACGAAAAATGTTTTTCTAGCAGAGAATTCAATTGCAAGCCCTATTATATCTAACGTATTTCTTGTAACATTTAAAAAAAAAGCTGTTTGCCGCATTTTTGTTTAAAAAATCCCTGAGCACAATTCGCGAAATACTAACCTCTAAAATAAAACATTTTCTTGAAACAAATAGCAATGCAAAAATATACTTTCATCAAACCTAAAAAGGTTTATTGGCATTTCTCAGTAGGTTGGTTTGTATGCCACAACTTGCACGCAAACGTGAAAATGAACAAAGTGGACTTCCAAGTGGATTTCACTTTGTTGCAACCTTGCCAATTTTGCATGCATAAGTTTATGGACTTGCGCAACCGATGAGCGATCTTCAGCGCTATGTTCGTCTTCCACTTCCTTAAATCTGCAATTAAGCTTCAGTTATTTCTTGCACGTGACTATGGTAGATATTTTATTTGCGTGGATGATTTTGCAAAAAGAAACGCGCGACATACGAAACTACACAATGCGCCTGACAGATTTGTCTGGATTTTTAATCGAAAGAAAATTACCAATTTTTCCTATTTTAATTAGTTGAAGTAAAAAAGAAAAGTGTTTTCCAATAACTCCGTGAGGTGCTATTCGTTTTTTTTTGCTGTATTAAACTGAAGTAGATCTTTAGACATTACAGCTTGGCTGCTGTTTGCAATGCAAATTGGCAGACGAGATTTTGAGCTAACTTAATTTTTTTGGACTTTGCCCCATGGAAGAAGCCAAGATAGCAAATGACTAAGTTCCAATTAACTTTTTTCGTTTCAGTTGTAAACATTATTCTAAATAACTGAATGGCGACAACCAGCGTTTAAAACAAAACGAAACTGCTCCATGCAGAGTTGTAAACCCCGTACAAATAGCAATGCAAAAATATACTAGAATCCAATACTCATTATGTATGATTCAAATTTAAAAGAAGCGGAATTTTGTTCTGCTTTGAACGCAAGTTAGCGTTGATTGGTCGAATGATCGTTTGTTTTCAGCACGGCTTGATAGCAACGGCTACAAAATTTTTTCTTAAACAAGCATTTTCTGTAATGATCGTGATTTTAATTTTTATTTTTTTAATTCTTTTTTGCTTCTTTTTAGGAGAATGCAACCTACTTCTGGAAGTCGATACCTAATACTGATTTTATTGTTTGTGTTGTTCTTTCCAAAACCCCCGAAGTCCTGGTATTGTCCCCCGAAGCAATTGCCCCCTATTTAGATTCGAACTCCGACTCCACTTTTCTTTACCACAGACTCGACTTATTGGATGAAGCAAGTTCAATTCCGTTTTGCCGATATTTTCATCACGTGAGTGCAAAGGCTTTGGCAGATAGATGATTGCAATTTTAACCTAAACTGGATCGCCTGAAGTTAGGATGAAACTGAATTAATGCAATTGCATCATTTTTGCTTTTGCGGAGAAACCGCTTTTTCATAAAATTTTTTTTTTTATAGAAAACGACCGTGAACAAAATCTTTCTGTTACTAGCTCCACGTTGCTTTGTTGAGTCTTTTCGGTCCTTGGAAAAAGAAACTGGAAGCTTAGTGAAGCGTTACACAAAATTTTTTGTCGACATATTAAAGTCAAATTCTTCAAAAACGGTCGCGAGAACAATAAAGAAATTTGGAGAAATTGCTGGTAAAGACTTTTTAAAGTTTTAGCTTTCTTGGGGGACTAAATTTTGTAGTCTATATCAATATCTAATTTCATTTGAATATACTAAAAGCTAATAGAAAAGCAGTAGACATTTGATATTGTTTATTTATATTTATCCAACACAAACTTGGAAATCGGAGCTTTTTACATTTCAAAAAAATCACTTTTGTTAAATTCACTTTTGTTTAAATAGTTTGTTAAATTGTTAAATTCTGTTAAATTATTATAAAATTCACTATATACTTCGCTGTATATACAGCGCCATAGACACAAGCACAGCCCTCAACATTTCGAACAAGATGCCGATGTCTAGACACACCCTGAGGTTCAGCAAAATACATGCTCGGCAAAATAACCTCTGTAAAATGCTTGCTGTTTCCTGTAAAAATGCAAAGCCCACAGACCACCACAGGCGTAAGTAGGACTTACATGCTGCAGATATATAATCATATGCACAAGCCGGTGATAAAACGGAAATAACATTGCTTCTTTTTATGTTATAACCCTTAACCGCCGTAGTGCTCTTTTTCGGTCACCTTCATAATAATGAAAATATCAGAAATTGGTCTGCTTTTTTTCTGTGAATGCCGAGCTGTTCTTTTTCGTCCATGCACGAACTACATGTCTGATAGTGCGTTCCTCCCAAATAGATTGTGTCTATTGTGTTCACCACGTGTTAATAACTTAGTGTAGATTGAGACTGCTGAAGATTACAAATCAAAATTGAATTGAATATAAAATCTTTACCAGGTGAGATTTTGCTTTGTAAAAATTTAGAGCGTTTATGTAAGTATTAAAGAATGTAATGCCCGCTTTTTATGATAAAATATTGAAATTTGTTAGTTTTAGGAATGGTAAAACCAGGTGCTCTTAAAAGGCCACCTCGGCATAAAGTGATTCATTGTGAAAATTGTTTTATTTTTATAAAAACTTTTTTTTGTCAAAAAATTATTTATTTTAACATAAGTTTCATTTAATGATAATTTTATTTTAGTTTTTAGAATAGTTTCATCTATAGTTGATTAGATTTTACCTTTTTTTTTATTTTTACTCATTAACTCAGTTTAAAATTTTTTTCCCGTGCGCCGAGGTGGACGAAAAAGTGCACCTTAAAAAAAAATTTAAATTTAATATTTTTTCGGGAATTTAATAAAAAAATTGTTTAAATGCAGACTCATCAAAGCTATTTTTAGCTTAAAAAAATTTTTTTTTGTAAAATAAAAATTCAGGCGGTAAGGGATAAACATCAATAGGCAAGATCCCGCACCATGTTTAACTAATACAGCGGGATAAAAATTTTCTAAAAACCTGTACTTAAGACAAAAAAAGAAATAGCCCAAAAGGCCTATATGTGAATTTTTTTCAAACCTGGAGCATAGAACTTTATTATTTTTTCATAACGACATATTTGTTTTTATTCATAAAATTCAATTTTTTTTGGTTTTCTTTTTACAAGATTACCTTTTCTTTTTACAATTTAAGCCACCAAACTATGCTTTCAATTTTCTAATATTTTGTGTCTAGATGAACAAAATTTTTTTTTCAAATTAGCTAGCTTGATTATTGTTTGCACTTTACCAAGTCAATTTTCACCAGTAATTGTCCTGGCTGATGAAAATTAGCGCAATGCGGTCGTAAACAGCGAAGTACCAATTTGATATTGGTCGAAATCTCTTAGTACTTTTGCACAGTAATGTGTCATTTACCTCGATGATAAGAGGTCAAATTATTCCTGTGTGCACATTTTCTCGATCAATTGAATATACTGCAGACCAAAAGTGATTTTGGTCATATTTGTTAAAGCAGTGGCAGAGTTAGGAGTGATTCGCTGTACACATTTTTTATACTAATTCAATTTAAACTTTAACTTACAATAAATAGGTTTGTCTATGGGTTTAATGCTCAACTTTATTTTGATATTTTCATTTTTAAACGGCAATGTTAAAAAAATTGTTTTGGTTTATTGTAGTTAACTCCTTTAGCAAAACCTTCCAATAGGCCAACTTAAAGGTCTTTATGAAATAAAAATATCTAAAGAAAAAGGACAATTTTCTTATCAAATAAAAAATTTCTTTAATTATTTATGAATGAAGGAATTTTTTTCAGTGTTGAAGGAACCAAATTTTTGAAGTAAAAGCATCTTATCAACCTCAAATGGGCCTCTAATTCAGCTCAAAACATCTTAATCAAGCTCAGACATTTAAATTAATTGAAATTTTTTTATCTAAAAAACCTTCTCCTGATGAGCTTTTTTACTTTGCAGACGAATTTGCTCACGGCGTAATTGCTGACGTCATGTGGTCTTCGGTTGTCGATAAAATCTGGTTGCATCCAAGAAGTGATGAGTACATCCTGCAGCGCTACATCGGAACCAGGAGCGGGGTGTTCCGCCTTTTTCCGGGGAGTGTGATAAGAGGAGGATACGATCCTACAATAAGAATTTGGTTTGTAACTTTTTGGAAGTTTCATAATTTAAAAAAAAATATAAATAATATCCAAACAATTTCTTCCGAAATTCTATCTTTTGCAGATAATACGATTTCAAATCTTTTATTTTTGTCGTGCTTGTGATTATGTCAAATTCTTTTTGGTTTACCTGTACAATTCTTAATACAACCCTAAAACTTTAATGTTATTTATTAGTAAATTAAAGTTAGTATAAAGTTTTCCTGATTTTATGACGTCATAAATTATTTATTGCTGATTTTCGATTTTTCGATTCGAGTTGGGGAAAAATCAAGGGGAAAGGGTAATTTTAAAAGCGAAACCAAATATTCTCTTTCTGCTTGCTTTTTCCGTGATCGCTTTTAATCTAAACCAAGCTAAAAAGTTCTAATATTTTAGCTTTAATTTTTTCCTCTAAGCAAAAAAATTCTCGCCTTGGACATTTTTTCTGTTTTTAGCTTTAAGTCTAAATTGTCTTTTCGCCGGGTTATTTTTTCCCCTGTCGCGACGCGCTTTAATTTTTCGACCTCAGCAATCAGTCCAAACTCACCTTAATAATTAAGCTTTTTAAAAGGTACCAGGTGGCCCAAGCCAACCCGGGTAAAATTGTCGCGACGCCGCCATACGTTGACGCTTTCGGATTCGGCAATATTGTCAGTATCAGCCGGACTATTCTCTCGCCGAAAAGCAACTCTTCCCGTGAGGAGGTTCTCGGGGTTTTGGCGATTGATTTCTCCCTCAATTACTTGTACTCAAAGCTGATCCAGCTTTATCCAAACTGCTCGACGGAGTTAAACGAGTAAGTGATTGGAAATGACAATTATGTAGGATGGCGTTGATTGCTGGCGACCAAGAGCGACGAGATTTTTGCTCAGCTCCTATTTTCGTCAATCTGTTGTGTCCTTGGGAAAGACACTTAACGACACTTTCCCCTGCTTGGTGGTCTAGAAAACCAAAAAAAATTTCAATATCTTGCGATCTGCGGAAGCAGTTTTGGGTAATTGCTTGATGGTTGCCCTAAGTATGTCACATTTGGCGTTTCCTGCAAGTCAGAAGAATTAATGTAGATGATTATGATAATAATAATGATGACGATAATTAAGATAATAATGATGAAACTTTCGATTATAGCTTGCTCAAACCAACCCATCTCACCAGAACTATAATTTGTTTGATTGGAGTGAAATTTTTATTTACGAGCACGTGATTGAAAATAAAGTGATTGACGGGGTTTTGAGTTTTGTTTTTGTAATTAAAGGTTAAAAGTTTTTTGTAAATGCTTTTTATGTTTGCGAGACTATTCTCCTTTATGACGTAATAACTGCTTTTTACGAATTGATAAAGTTAACACAATTTCGCGGCATGGTGCTGAGTGAGCAAGAGTTATTTACAGTGCTGGTTTTGGCTGATAGTTTGTTGATAAGTTTTGGTAGCTTTGTGATTGTGTCGTTCTTCTTTCTATCGTTTTTATTAATACATTCGTTACAGTTTTATTTTCTTTGATTTCCTTGTTAAAATTAGAGCAGCCAAATTGACACCAAACGTGACCAAGACTTTCACGGTTCAAAACCAAATCGTGCATTTCTATTGTATTCTTAAAAAAACACTTTACGATTTTTTTTCTGCTTGGCGGTCTTAGCAAGCAGCTCTGCATTTCAATCTTATTTCTAAATAAAAAACTAAAAAACCCAAAAAAAATTTTTCCGAACAGCAATATCTTGACGTCTCCTGAAGCAGATTGGAATAATTGCTTGACAGTTGCTCTATGCATAGCACCTCCGACGCTTTCCTGCATGCCTTTATCGTTGATAATATTGATATTAATATAGTATTGTGATACTTGATAGTAATACGATTTGATATCGTTTGAAACTTTCTAACCAATTTACAGCAAACGAGATCCAGGAAGCCGCTGGGATTGCTCACTTGTTGACGACAATGGCAACTTTGTCTTGCATTCAGAGTACACCAATGGATTGCAGAACGAATTAAAATTAAAACATATTTCAGGTATTCTGCTTATTACTGAACTTATTAAGCTTTATTTTCATAATAAATAAAATCAAAAATCTTTATTTATATTCCTCTGGCATATTGAAATCAGAGTCTAAACTACTATTACTACTAAACTAAGTGCTTACTTACGCCTACCCGTAAATCAAATTTAATGTTTGAAATTGTTAGATGCGTCCATTATTGATGCTTATATCTTTGAAAAACAGTTATTATACTTCGTATGATAACTATTTTTAGCAGAAACATTTTTTGACTTTAAAATTTTGTAAAATGAAATAATGATAGACTTATATTAATTGTACAAAATATTTAAAGCAGGGAGTGAATAACCTGCAGACCGCAGACCAAATGCGGCTAGCAAGATATTTCAATGTAGCCCGTGTGTGATTGGGAAGCAGCATGTCATTTCCATAGATTGAAATGGAGGTTTTCCGCTTTATAACTATCAGGGTCTTGTAATAAAAATGTTGGCCCATCAGAAAGAAAATTTAATATTATCCCAATTAAAATACGAGGTCTGTTCAAAAAGTATCCGACCTTTTTCCCTCTCGCCAATAAGGTATGAGCAAACTGCCCGTGCAAAGCGTGGCTGCACACACACACATTCACGCGTAATCGTGAAGCGTTTCAGGCCGATTTGTCATTCGTATCTCTCTGTGTAAAGCATTTAGTGCAGGCGTGTAGTACGTGTTCATCGGTTTTTTGATTTCCAGAAAATTTCATTTCAATGACAGAACGCATCGAACAGAGGTATTGCATCAAGTTTTGTCAAAAACTTGGTGATACTCAAGTTGAAACAATTCGAAAGATTCAACAAGCTTTTGAAAATGAGGCCTTAAGCCCAACTCAGATAAAGCAATGGTTTAAACGCTTTAAAGATGGCTGTGCATCAGTGGAAAGTGATCCTCGCTCAGGAAGGCCATCCACAAGCTGAAACGAGGAGGCGATGGATCAGGTTCGTGAAAAAGTGTTGGAGGATTGTCGTTTAACAGTACGAGAGATTGCTGCAGAAATGGGAATAAGCACAGGCTCAGTTCATTCAATCCTAACTGAGGATTTGAACCTGCGGAGAGTGTCGGCTAAATTTGTCCCCAAGCTGCTGACGGAGCAACAGAAGGAACTCCGGAAGGAAATTTCGGAGGACATGCTGGATGTTGCAAATCATGACCCAGAATTTATCAAGACAATCATCACTGGTGATGAGACCTGGGTTTATGGTTATGACCCAGAAACCAAGTTTCAATCATCACAATGGAAGCATCCGGAATCACCACGCCCAAAAAAAGCTCAGCAAGTCCGCAGCAATGTGAAAGTTATGCTGACCTGTTTTTTTGATTCCCGTGGCATCGTGCATCATGAATACGCACCAGAAGGTCAAACAATCAACAAAGAGTACTACCTGGAGATTCTACGTCGCCTTCGTGATGCTGTGCGAAGAAAGCGGCCAAACATGTGGGCAGCAAAGAATTTTCAGCTTCACCACGACAATGCTCCCGCTCATTCTGCACATGTGGTCCAAGCTTTTCTAGCCAAAAACAGCATGCCACTTATTAGACAGGCTCCTTACTCTCCCGACTTAGCACCGTGTGATTTCTGGCTGTTCCCTAAGCTAAAAACAACTCTGAAAGGGAGGCGATTTCAGTCAAGAGAAGACATTATGAAAAAAGCGACGGAGGAGCTTCAGAGCATTCCGGGGGAGGAGTTTATGAAGTGTTTTGAGAAGTGGCAGAAGCGCTGGGATAAGTGTGTGAACCACCAAGGGGAATATTTTGAAGGAGATTGAATAAAACTTGCAAAATTTATTGTGTTGTGTGCTCTATACAAAAAAGTCGGATACTTTTTGAACAGACCTCGTATATATATAAAAAAATTTGTTGAATAGACAAACAAAGACTTTTTATCTTGCTCGTTATATGAAGATTTTCGCAATGGACTTTGTAGGTCTAAAATTAGGACTAAAATTAAAATAGGTCTAAAAAAGTTCCCCGCCTGACAAACCAAATGAAAAAGCGTGGTCCATCAAATTATTATTTATTTTTTACACCAAAAAAATTTATTGCTGCTCATCCATAATTTTGTTAATTTTGAGATGCGGCCCGCGAGTGCAATTAGTTTCCTCATCCCTGATTTAAAGCATTAACAAGGTTTTTTTGTTCAAAACACTTTCTCATTCAAGCAATCACATTTGAATCTTTGTTAAAATAGAGGACCCGTTCTTGCTGTCTCGTTTAATTGAGATGAACTTTGCGGAGAAAAAAGTATGTCTTGATCTGCCAGACAATTTATTGAGAACATGGTACGAATTAAAGGACGACATTTTTTTGGACGAAATGGACTCAACGTTAGTATACAACCGATCAAGTCAATAATAAAATCTAAATCTAAATCTAATTTGTCAAATGTTGTTTTCAAGTGACTATTGAAAGTTATCGTTTTCTACAAAATAGATCATCAGATAGTAAGACTTTTTTAGTACAATTTTGCTTCTTTTAAAATAGTAAGCGCTAAGACTGAGATGAAAACCAAAGACTTGATGATAATAATTTGATTGTCCTTGTAAAATGGTGTGGAGATTGATTTGGTGATTAAAAGTAAAATTAAAAGTTTTTAATTATGTGTTAAGTTTTTGAATTTAAACAATATAAGCTTATTGAAAAAAAAATCAAATTTATCAAAAGAAAATTTTTGTTTTCTTAAAAGTTTATTTGGATTAATTTGATATTTTTCAAATTTGATTCGGCAAAGTTGAATTTATTTAAGAATTTTTTTCAGATCTTCTTTTAATTTTAGGTCAACTTTGCATTATTTTTAGAAGCCCTGACATTTGTACCGGTTTCTTCATGAAGAAGATAAAGGGGACAAATATATTCTTTTTGGCCAGATTGAACCGACCTTGGTGTTACAGCGCCACTTGTCCTGATTCAAAAAATGTGAGTTTTATCATGAAATATAGGCCCATATTTGGCAGTTGCAGCTATTCCTCACAAGTAATTGTAATGCAAGATTCGATTTATCAATTAGCCCAGTGCTCCATTTGTAAAAATGATTAAATGCTCAAATTTCAAAATCATCAATTCTGAGTTATTTAGCGTTTTTATTTTGTTGCTTTCAACCGTTAAATCTTTAACCTCTTTGGTTGAATTGAATTGTTTTGGAATTTAGCATTCGAGCTTAATTTTGGGTTTAACTCCTATGTGTATCAATGGTGGACGGAATTTTTTTTAGGTGTTCGCTTAAACTAAAATATATAATATCGTGGTAAAGTGAGATAAATTCAAACGAAGAGTATGGATGTATCAGAAATAAGCTATTTTTGATTTTGGTTTGAATTTATAACAATATTATTATATATTTTAATTTAAGCGCACAGACACCTAAATCAGATTAGATTGATTGTCGATTTATTAGATTAATTCGATATGAGCTTTTATTTCTAATAATATTTCTCTGTATTTCAAATATAATTAAGATTGAAAATTAGAATACCTAAAATTTCATTGTGTGATTTAAAATATTGATTAAATTGGTAAATAACTTGCAGTAAATGGTTATTCCGAAAAGTAGGCCTACAATTATTACAAATTTTTCAAAGCTTTAAGCTATTATAATTTGTTATAATTTTTTCAAAATTATTCTTGTATAGCAAATTTTCCGCGCCATAAATCCTGTTAATAAGATGTAAAATATTAATAAAAATATATTCAAAAGTTGCTTTTTTTTTACAGTTTTGCACAAACGTTTATACAACTACAGCCCGCTGGCTAAAAAGCTGTCCTTGTAGTCGAAGAGTGACTTTTAATTTATGTAATAACAGTTTTCTGGTAAGTTGGTTGGTTGTAAGATATTTCTGTTCATATTTGTACGTTTTTAATTTTTTCAATATTTTTTGCATGTAGATAGCAAATACCCTGCTTTTTATTTCTTTTTATTTTATTTTATTTATTTTCATCCTATATTTATCCTCCTGACTCGCAGGAAAGCGACGGAGGCGCTAATACATAGGGTAGGCAATTACCCCGACCTGCTTCCGGAGATGCCCAGATATTGCTGTCCGCTAGTAATTTAATAAAGATATGACTGAAATTTAGAACTGCTTGCCAGGACCACCAAGCAGGGGAAAGTGCCGTAAAGTGTCTTTCCCAAGGACACAACAGAATGGCGCGAGTGGGTTTTGAACCGATACCGTGTTGGTCACGAGCCCGGTGCTTTAACCACTCGACCACGCTGCCGACGATGCTTTGACTTTGATTATTGAGCGCTGTGTAAGCTATGTTTAAGGCACTAATGTTGGTATAATTTATATACGTATATTAAGATACGGTATACCAATTGTTTTAAAAACAATATTTTTACTCAAAGAGACTTTTTCCATTTCTCAATGTCTGGGTTCGATTCCCGACAGGCTAAATCTAACAAAGTTGCTGGCAACAACTCAGCAACAATAATGCACAAGCTGCTTTGTTTCACAGATGCAATGTTGGGAATTCCCCAAACTTGTCACACATTTTGACGTAGAAACTAAGTATAAAAAAGTTTTGGTCTGATACGTTTACTAAAATGTCAGTTATTGATGAAATAACTCTGTCTTAGCCTATTTATTTTTTGTGTAGAGGCAAAAAACTGCAAAACACAATTGACCGGTTTTTTTAGATTAATGAAGACGTGGTTCCTTGCGCCCCACTTCGACAGTTTCAACGTCGGACCGACACGTGCATTCCAATTCATCTTAAACAATGCTTCCCATCGCGTTGCGAAGAAGCTGTAAGTGATTTTGCAATACTGCCATGCTTCTAAGGTAAAATAATTGTCAAAAGATTTGAATGGAAAAGGGGAACACTTAAAGCAGTTGAAAATTTCATAAAAAGAAAATCAAACAATAAATTTTAGATAAGCTTGTTCGATATGTTTTATCAGTGTTTTTTTTAATGTAGAAAGTTATTAGTTGACAACTAAACGTTTGCTATTAAAATATCTACTAACAGTTACGAGCAGGGTTGTGGAGTGAGAGTTGTTTTTTGGATTTGTTGGACACGGAGTCGCCGGAGTTGCGCATTTTAACATGGAGTTGGAGTTGGAGTCGCTTTTTTAGACATGCTGGAGTCGGAGTCGTAAAATTTTAACTTGATGGAATCGCAGTTAAAGTTGTAAAATTTCAACTTGGTGGAGTCGGAGTCGAAAAAAATTTTCCGAAATTAACAAATAACAGTCATGTCTAGAATCCTTCTACAATAAGCTATGAACCACTTTTTGCTTTAAGACCAATAGTTTATTTGGTGTTCTATTTGGCATGGCCGTATTGCCTTGCTACTGCTTTCTGTTTTAAGTGGTATCAATATTGTAATTACGCAGAGCAATCCCAATGAGAAGTTTGTCATAAAGTATCGTTTTGATGACAGAATAAAAATCATTCAATTATTCTAAATATCAAAAACATCTTTTTCTGCTCACAAGTCAATTTACAAGGTGAAGAGATTTAACAGAAAATATTTTTAGACAGAAAGGTTTAACTGTTCGACCTTGGCCGGATGCACCTGGTGTTCTCAAACTGAATCAGGCGGAACATTGTCGGATCCTTACTGTTCGAAAACCGAGGAATGCTTCGGAGGAATCCAGTTTAACGACTATAAAGGATACGGTTCGTTTCACTCAGCATTTGCTTTATTGTTTATTTTTTCCAAACAACAATGTTTTAACGAAGTGACTCATTTTCGAATTTTAAAATATTTTTAATCAAGTTTGCCGCTTTGCTATTGTAACCTGAATGTTGGATAAAATTAAATTAAGATTTAACAAAGTCTGTTACGTTTAAAATAGTTAAAACTGAAATGTCACACTGTTAAAAAATAACGTTTTATTCCAACTTTGCTAAAAGCCCCCAATTTCCCCTATTATTTTGTTAATTGGATCTTTATTTATGTAGAAGTTATACTTTGGCAATTATCAAACCAATGATTTTGTAGCGATGCTTTCTGTTTCGAAACATGTTTTTTATGATGTAACGAATGTATTAATAATAACGATGAAAAGAAGAATGACACAATTGCAAAGCTACCGAAACTTAACAACAAACTATCAGCCAAAACCAGCATTGTAAACACTCTTGCTCACTCAGCACAATGCCGCAAAATTGTGTTAATTTTATCGATTCGTAAAAAGTAGTTATTACGTCACAAAGGAGAATAGTCTCGCAAACATGAAAAGCATTTACAAACAAACTTTTAACCTTAATTACACTCCCCCGTGATTTTAAAATCATCGTTAACGAAAAAGTCTTTAAGATGCGTCGCAATCGTCTCTCACGTAACCCCCGCCGGGGTAATAGAAATCATTCGTTTTCTACATCATTGCCATTTTCCAGAGTGGCATTACGCCTTTCAGCGTCTCTTTCAAAGTTGGATTCGGAACTAGAAGACACAAAATTTGGACCGACTGTTGGTAAATTTGCCGAAATAAGACTTTCATCATCTCGCTCGCCCTCATCCGCCCATCTTCTCCTCATGTCACAAACATGTCTCGGCATCCCATCAACTTCCACATGTTGTTCTGAGTTAACTTTTGTCACTATTTCGGGATTCCAAAGGGAAGTGCATCGGGCTCCGTGAGGCTTTAGCCAAACTTTATCACCCACGGAGTACGCGCGTTTATCGCTTTCCTGACCATCATCAATTTCAGAATTAACTTCTACCTCCAAGAACGGATTTTGCCATTTGTAAGAGATAAGCTTACTCGACGGAATTATGTCTTTATTGCCATGTGGGATGAGATTGTACCAGAAAACGCAGTAATCGATGCTTTTCCCGCAACGAGCAGACGTTTGCTTAATTGTCCTGTGATTGCGTTCCACTATCCCGTTCCCAGAAAGGTTGTAAGCGCATCTAAAAGTTAAACTTATTTTTCAAAGCTTACAAAATTCCTGCATCAAATTGGATCTGAACGAATTAGCGTTATCACACAAAATTCCAATTGGTGACCAAACTGAGAAAATATCTGTCTTAACACAGACACAACTTGACTTTCTGATTCATTTTGAATGTTTCTCCAAATGGCAAATCGACTTGGGCCGCAATCAACTATTGTCAAGTACTTCTGACAACCATGGTGTGTTACGTCTAGCGCGAGACGTTTCCAATCTTCCTCTACACTCAACTCTCTTCCATTAATTCTTACTGCGCTCGGATCAATTGACTGGCACTCGCGACAATTTTTCACAACAAATTCCGCATCACTTTTACTGTAGCTGGGGTCTAATTTTCTTGCAAAATGCAGTGTCGTTTCAACACCACAATGATGCAAAGTATGAGATTGCTCTGCAAAACCACAATTGTTAGGAAACTTTTCATGGAGGGCAATTGCACAAATCGAACTTGAAGAAGGTATGGTCAACCAATGCTTTGGAATGCGCGTAAGTCCATCAGCTTTATTTTTAGTTGTAAAAACAAGGGACACGCTCCACTCAACTTTGTATGCTTCTAGTGTTTCCGAAAATATTGAAAGTTTTCTTTTTACTAACATTTCGGATAGTCCAGATACTCTAATGCGTTTATCTTTTTTCAGCAATGATGACAACCATGAGTAAACGGCGGCAGAGTCTATAAAAATTGTAATATCTTCGGCTCCCCATTTCATCGCTAAATTGACTCCTTTAATCAATGCATTCAACTCAGCCAAGTTTATGTGAGTTCCATCATCGGCTTTTCGCAACCAAGCCCGTCTTCAATGATCTGGATTTTTCTTTCTAAAGCAACACCATATGCTATTTGACTAGCGTCACACCAAATTTTTAACTTTCCGGAAGAAGCCGACCAAATTTCTTTAACTGGGTCATCTACGTCCAAACGACTTAAAACTTCCTTAATCTTTGAATAGCAACGGACCCAGAAAATTATCCCATGCGTTACTATCACAGCTCTTTTTTACAAAACTACACGCTACTCGCAACCATCCGGCAACTGGGCAATGACCAACTAATTTTCCACACAAGGAAAACACTTACCGCTTTCTCATAGAATTCAGATTTGACGGATTTATCTCTGTCTTTAGCTCAGTTCGTCTCCAATGAACAACACCTTTCTTTTCATAAGTTTGCAAGCCAAGGACTTTTGCAGAATTTAAATTTTCAGATGGTTTGGTTATCAGTCTAAATTTTAATAAATGGTCTTTTACTACTTGGGCACTTACCACGTTGAGGTCAATCATAATGTCATCATAATAATGATCAGTTGCTTTAGAAATCTTTTCATCTAACGACAAAACTTTAGAAACGACGGCTTTCATTATTTCATGGGCGCAGTTTAAACTAAACCCAAGCCTGATCAATTTATAGAAATTGCCCTCAAATTTAACTGTTTGATACTTGCTGCATTCATCAGCAACACTTATCTGCATGTAGGCATCGCGTAAGTCTAACAACGCACAGTTGGCCGATTTCCGCCTCCACGACCTCAGTTTCTCGTCACAAGCATCTGCGTCTGCCCCGCTGCATTCAACAAATTCATTTAATTCTCGAAAATCAAGCACTGGTCGCACCTTGTCTTTCTTTTCTTGAACAACAGCCATTAAGGGTATCACACCCTCTTCATTGCATTTAGATTTTACTAACCAATCGTTATCGATCCATCTATTTACTTCTGATTTGAATCTTGGATAAATAGCTTTGATCATCCTATAAAAATCTACACAATTGCGTAGCACTGGTTCTTTTATCCAGTTCCACCTTGCAACCCATTCCTCTCCTTCAAAATTGACTTTAAAATAGTTTTTAATGATTGTTAGGTTATCAACAGACATTTCATTTGAGAGTACAGCGGCCGAAAAAGAAAATTTTTCATAATCTAGACAGAATTTGAAGTGCTTTAACACGTCGGTTCCGATTACAACGTCAACACCCGGCAACATTCTGTGAATTGCAACACATGGTACTTTAATCGTTTTACTCGCTATTGACAAAGTGACGTAAGTTTCTCCCTGACAATCTATCGCTCTCCCATCAGCAGTGATAATTTGTTTATGCTCATTTGCTTGAGTTGTTCGTATTGTAGGTCCCACTAAAGTTTGCGTACATCCGATGTCAATTAAAGCACAAGCTGACTGTTCATTAATTTTAACAATCATTCTTGGGACGATTGCGCCTTCGCTATGATTGGGGCCATTGCTGGCGCACGCAATGCCCCATTTTCGTTTCCCACAGAGCTATATTTGTCGGCAGCGTGGTCGAGTGGTTAACGCGCCGGACTGATGATCAACATGGTCTCGGTTCAAAACCCACTTGCGCCATTCTGTTGTGTCCTTGGGAAAGACACTTTACGGCACTTTCCCCTGCTTGGTGGTCTTGACAAGCAGTTCTAAATTACAGTAATATCTCTACTAAATTACTAGCGGACAGCAATATCTTGGCATCTCCGGAAGCAGGTCGGGGTAATTTCTTACCCTATGTATAGCGCCTCCGTCGCTTTCCTGCGAGTCAGGAGGATAAATATAGAGATAAAAAAAATAAAAAAAAAAATAATAATTTCGTGCCGCACAAAGTCGTGCAATATGTCCACGCTTTCTGCACGCATAACAAATTATCTCTTTTGCCTTAATACAGTCTTTTCGGTAGTGCGGACCTCCACAACTAAAACATCTGAGAGTAGTCGCACTTGTATTGCTTCTCGCAACTGCGCCAACTTCAATCAAATCGGTTTTAAATATTTCAGTCATTTAAGCTCTAGAAATTTGTAATATTGCAGTCAAATCAAGCACGTCAATTTTCGGCGTTGCTCTTAACTGGGCAGAAACTTTATTAGGTAACCCCATAACAAACGAAAGTTTAATAATTTCTTCATTTTTACCGTCGATGTTTGCCAAATGGGCCATCTACCGACTCACCATTTTTCCATTGTCTATTTCGAAATTCATCGTAAGCTAAAAATTTATCACAAGCAAAAGCAGTTTCAGTGCTAACTCAATTTTATCAGCATCTCGCTTTTCCTCTTCTTTTAATTGATCATACACTGCGAATGCGGGGCCATCAAGAAACAAGGGAATCACAACTGCTAAATCTTTAAATTTAAGCAGACTTTTCGCTAAGTGCGCTTGCTTGAGCCAAACTGATACGTCACCGTCGCCATTAAATCGGTTCAAAACGCCCGTAAATTTTAAACTCATCTTTTCTTAATTTTATTTGCAACTTGGGCCTCGACAGCTTGTAACGAATATATTAATAAAAACGATGAAAAGAAGAACGACACAATTGCAAAGCTACCGAAACTTAACAACAAACTATCAGCCAAAACCAGCACTGTAAACACTCTTGCTCACTCAGCACAATGCCGCGAAATTGTATTAACTTTATGGATTCGTAAAAAGTAGTTATTACGTCACAAAAAAGAATAGTCTCGCAAACATGAAAAGCATTTACAAACAAACTTTAACTTTAATTACATATGAATACAAAAATTTTTAAGAGTATTGTGGGATTAGATTTGATTATCATAAATTTACAAATTTTTTTTGTTTTCATCCCTATATTTATCTTCCTGACTCACAAGAAAACGTTGGTGACGTTATATATCGGGAAATGGTTAAGCAATTTTCTGATCTGCTTTTGAAAATGTCAAGACATTGTTATTCGGTTGAAATTTTTTTATTTTTACTGAAATTTAGAGCTGCTTGTTAAGACCACCAAGCAGGAGAAAGTGCCGAAAAATGTCTTTTCCAAGGACACAATGAAATGATGCGAGTAGGTTTTGAACCGTGGCTTTGTCGATTACGTCAGCCATCAATGCGGCCACGGTCCGGCTGCCAGCAATTTATTATTGTTCTTATTATTTAGATGAAAAAGACGTTTGCTCGATTACGAAAGCTCCCCCCGCGTTTAATTTAGCCCTGGTTCTTTCTCTAAGTATCTTTTGTCCTGTTCTTGTAGTTTTATTTGCCATTACCTGTTACTTATATGTGAGGAAACCAAAAGGAAAATCAAAAACGGAAAAGGAAGGTACATCTTATTTTGTTAATTATGCGGTATAATTAAAACAACATTTTATTTTTAAAACCAGCCATGACTGAGCAAACTTTTTCGAAGTCGGTTCGAAATATTAAACGTAATAAACAATTTGCTCATCTTAATATAATTATTTTTTTCAAACAAGGTAAAAGTTTTAATCGAAGGTTTTATTGCGGTATTTCTCTGACTCACTGTCGAAATGGTTTAAAAAAGCCACTAAAAAAATTTGAAAGCGTTTTTTATGTTTAGCACGTGGATCTACTTCATCTTCACTAAGCGCTGGTTTGGACGGATCACCAAGCCCCCTTTCTTCGCGCGAACGATTGTCACCTAAAGATTCGAAAATTCCACAAATAGTAAGTTTCCTATTGCATCAATTTTGCAAAATTGATCTGGTTTTGGAAGTACGTATGTCATAATGAAATATTCTTATCCAAAATTAGAAATATGCGATTGTAATGAATTCGTAACAAGCGTCTGGCTTGAGCAAAAGCTGTATTTTAACTGATCAGCAAAAACGAATGTATTGATAAAGCGTGCAGGTGGTGTGACGTCACAATGAGCTTATGTAGACAGTTAACTCAACATTTATCAGTTATAAATCGTTTTAATCGTAAAGGCAGGCGTAAAAGTTTGATTGGGAATTGATATTAAGTTAAAGCGAATGACCAAAAAAAGGATAAAATAAACTAAAATGCTTTGATAGATTGATAGTCAAATGTTGTTGTGACTGTTTAAAAGTACTGTAAATTAATATGCAATTTAACAAGATAAAATCCAGATATTAAAACAGTGTAGTTTAGACTAGACTAGTTGTTATAAAACTAAAGGCGCGTTTACAGCCGTTTACAGTACTTTTTTCTTTCAGCGCGATCTAGGTTTGTTTTATTGACGCTCAAATCCACTTATATTTTCATGAAAAAATGAGTGGATTTGAGCGTCAATAAAACGAACCAAGATTGCGCTGAAAGAAAAAAGTACTGTAAACGGCTGTAAACGCTCCTTTAGAATGCAGCTCATCGTAGAAGAGTTTAAAGTCGATACCGAGTAAAAGCTGTGATCGTAGCTCGGCAATCAAGATGTTAGAAACTAATTTACTCTAACTTGTATAAATATTAAGTAGCTTAAACTATTTTTATTAGTTTCTGGTTAATGCTTTCTACTTTAGGAGTTGCGACACTAACACAATAACCTTAAAATTTTACATAGTCTATGTTGGCTACCAGAATATTTTGTCATTCTGAAAGATTACAGAAAGCATTTATTTAATCGTCATTCTATTCAATTTTCCTAGATCTAATAGTACATAGTTTAAAAGTTGATTTGGTAAATAAATGTGTAGTATATGGTTGTGCTTCAGGATATAAAAAAAATAAAGAAAAAGTATCAAGTTTTGAATTTCCAATTAAACGACCACAGTTAATGAAAAAATGAATTTTATTTGTAAATCGACGTAATTGGACCCCTTCAAAAAGCTTTGTCATATGCATTAGATATTTTAAAGATGATTTCATGTTGTTGCCCCTCCAAGGATATTTAGAAGTAGCCATCCCTTAATCTCACAAAGAAGCCAATCAAGATTCCCTCTCTTGGATTACCTCTGCTGCTTCTAAAGGCTTTTTCCACAGACTAGTGGTGTTGTGTTTTGTTGGTAATTGACTACAGTTAAAGAGGTGATTTGTGTTATTTGTGTGTGAGACAAGCATAGTGGGCATTGTGGCGTGTAAGTTTCAGGGTTTACTGTATGTAGGTAACTTTGTGAGAGTGCTGATTTGTTGGCTCTGAGCTATGGCAGTTTTGCATGCATATGACGTGGTAATATTTGTTCTGATAAATGAATGTCATAGGGTGTGGTGTTAGTAACTTTTTGTTTTTTTTAGAACTGAGGTATTGTTTGGTGATGGTAGTGTGAATGAGGTTTTTTCTACATTCCTCAGTTGTAATGTCTGGTTTTGAGATGATGATGTTTGTGTGCTCATTGTTATGAAAGGTTGTGGCTTTCATATTTCTGGGCAGCTTTAAGTATGCATAAGATTATGTAAAAGATGTATTTGTGTTCGAGTCAGTTGTTTTAAGTTAAATAGCACAAAGTTTGTGATGGCTGTCCATTGGAAGGACTTTGGTTTGGTCGTGTATATTGAGTGTTTGTATCTCGTGTACAGCTAGTAGTGATTCGCAAAGCTTTGTTTTGAATGGTTTGCAGTTTCTTGATGTTGATGTTTGATATAATAGGGCTCGATATGGTGTTTGCGTAATTCAAAATGGGGCGAGTGATAGCTTTGAATGTGGAGACAATTAATTACTTTTGTTTAACCGATTTGGAAGAAGGGAGTGCTTTCAGAATGTTAAGCGTTTGTTTTACTTTAGTGATGGTAACACTTATATTTTGTGAAAATGTTAGTTTTGGGCTTAGAGTGGTTCCAAGAATTTTCGGGTGTTTTGTTGTTGTGATAGAGTTGTGCTATATTTAGCTGTGTCTGGTGTAAAAAGTGTGTTAGTAATTTTGTCTGTGTTTATATGAAGGCTATTAGTGATGGCCTATTCATATATTTTGCAGAGATATGGTTGAATAATTTGTTGGGTCTTACGGTGTTTGGTGTGCAATGAAGTGATTGTTATGTCATCAGCATATGTTGTGATTTGTACGTCTTTTGGAGAGAGTGGAATGTCAAAAGTGTAAATGTTGAATAATGTTGAAGACAGAACTCCACCTTGTGGTACTCCAGTGTTGATTCTTTTGAGTTTTGAGAGTGTGCCATTGTATTGAGTGCATGTTTGTCCTTTTATGTAGTTTGCTTTGAACTTGATAATGATGCTAGGAATGTTTGTTAGTGTGAATTTGTGTATGTTTACTGTATCAAACGCCTTGCTCATGTCCCAAGTTACAGCTACAGTGCGTTGTGGAGGTCTTGGATTGTTGAAACCTGTTTTGATTTGGTGGCAGATGTTGTGCAAAGCAAAGTGTGTTGAGTGTTATGTTTTAATCCATGTTGATGTTTTTTGTCGCTGGAATGTTTTTTGTCATGTATGGTAATAGTGTTTTCTCCAGTGTTTTGGCAATGGGTGATAGAAGTGATATAGGTATTGGGTAGGTAGTTTGTGCCAATGTTGTAATGTTTGATTGGTTTTGGAATGGGGATGATTGTGGCACGTTTTCAAAGATGAGTTATTGTATTAGTGTATAGGGCAGTGTTGTACATGTTTGTGAGGTATGTGATCGCAAATGGCCCTACGTGTTTGAGGTGTTTGATGTCTATGCCATCTGGTCCAGTGAAATTGTTGTTTGTACTGTTTGAAGATGATTTCATAAATTTTCGGAAGAAAAATACCATAAAGTGGGAGTTGGAACTTTTTCCAATTATACATATGCAAAAAGCTTTAAAGCGTCCTTCAGCATTACAAACTCCATCAACTTTACGAAAACTACCGAAAGTGAGGATGCTATAAATTGACAAAACTGAAGAGTTTGCAAAACGTGACAAAATTCATAGTTTTGATAATTTAAATACTAATCATGTACCATCCGGATACAACTACCACAAGACAAATGATTACATAATTTTTTACGAGATTGTATATATATGATGAAAAAAGTGGGTTTTCCAGAGCTGAAAAAAGTATAAAAATACATAAAAGTTTTGGTTTAAAAACAACTAGCAAAAAGAACCTAATCGCACGCTATTCTTTCCTTGTTTTATTATTAAACATTTCCGTACCGGTATTTATTTGATTGCATTTGTTGATGTTGTTTTATGTCAAAGTATTAAATTTTTTTTTTAGGTATATATTTTTTGCAATGCTAAGTGCTTTATCTTACTTACTTAAATTGTTTTTCCTCGAACAGACTCAAACTGGGAGTTAAGCAAAAAAATTCTTAAAATAACAACTTCACTCGCTGTTTATACTGTGTAGTATTGCAAAAAATGATCAAAACAAATATTTAATACGTAAATGCATCATCAATCTTCCAAAAATGTTTAACCGCATCGGCCTGGTAATTTTTTCGCTTTAATGTAACGTATCCGGCCGTATTCTTAAGTAGGCCGTGC